>JABSTQ010009540.1:0-299491 GCA_013358835.2 Ixodes persulcatus | reverse complement strand
ACCTCTAAATTGGAGAGACGATTAAATTGATCCATGTCATTCTGATTTGTTTTTAGCTGTGGATTTCACGTGCCTGCTCAGACACGGTGGATTGCAAGGAACATGTTTCAGCTTGTAGCCCTTTGATTATTGTGGCCTGAGATTTAACTGAGGTCACAAGGGAGTCATACTGTGACGAGACAAAGCTAATTGATTCCTGCATTGTTTGACCGAGTCGCGCATTGTGTCGACCGCCTCTTTCATCGATAATAAAGCGTCGACCTTTGGGTGTAGTTCGTGAAGGGCATCAACGGTGTCCTTCCACTATTATTAATAATAATAATAATAATAATAATAATAATAATAATAATAATAATAATAATAATAATAATTTCTTCCACATGTATTAAATGGCTAGTATCGTTCCCTCCGCTCGACTGAACGAGGTTGGCTCGACTTCGCACTGTTTCGATGAGAATCTGTAAAAGTTCACTCCGGGGTTAATACCTTCTCGTTCTTGACAGTTGACGACGCAACAGCACTGTCGACGGCGGCGTTTCGAACGCATCGAGGCCGCGCTGCTGGCTCCCGGTTTCGACATGCTTGGACAAAGGAAACGTTACTATCTTGCGGCGAGGTCGGGTCCCTGGGGTAACGTTGTGCGGCGACGATTACGGGTGACACATTTTGAGTCGTGACCACGTGAACGCACAAATAACAGCAGCGTGCAGGGGTAAACAGCCGCCCAAACAGGTTTGTTATTGTGCGGGGCCGCGGGACTTGTACTACTCAGACACTCTATCGCCCGCCACCAGAGGACGCCACAATACATTCAAAGATTCAGCGAAGGAGGCCCAGTGTTTCCCTTTTGCGACATCCGGTGCGTTTAGTCAGACGTCTGACACCGCCTGCTTGTTGCAAGGTCAATTCATATGGGTCGCGAAAGTGGAACAAAAAAGCGGCCTAAAACCAATCGTAAGCGTCATCACCCTGAAGGCTGAGCTACCACAGCGCGACTGTGTTTTGCGCGGCGAAACACTAAGCTGATAAAATATTAAAGACAAATTTACGGTGTTTAATATAGTTTACTTTAAATCAATGTATTATTTATTCAGAATAACGTATTTTAAAAATGTTCAATTGGGTGAATTGTTTAGTTAAACTTTAATATGTATTATGTTGTGCACACTCGTTGCGACCTCTACAACGTCGCTATTACGGGTGTTTACGCCGTCGGTCGAAGTTCGCAGTCCTGATACGCCTCGTGTTTGTATTGTTTGCGTTTGCCAGTGTGCCTGCATTTCTGTAGCTCCCGTCAAGCTTTCACTTTGCAATCGTTTAACGATTCGTGGTTTTACGTTTTCCCACGTTTCCAAGTGCAGAACGATTTGTACTGGTTAAAGCCTATTGCGCCGTTCTGCGGGTTTTGTCGTCGAGGGCCAGCCGGGCGCGTTCAAGGCTCCGTTCGTCGGGACGATGATCCTGCGGCATGTAAAGAGACGCTGCTCGGTAGCGTGATGCCCAAGTGATGACTGCACCGCTGGCATCACACTTCATCGTTTTCCTGTGGACTCTGCAAGGTGAAACTTGTAGCAGCTGTGTCCGCTGCAATGTGATGTCCTGATGTCCATTGTCCGGTGATGTCTGGTAAGCTCTTGACCTCTTCTATGGGCCCTCATGCATCTCCTGCATGCTCATTTAGTAATAGGCACCCGTTGATAGAGCCTTTTTGGGCCCAGTTTTCGTTCCAAGTTGCGCGAGACGAAACTAATCTCGAATATAAGTGGCAAATTTGCGTGGCCTCTGCTGAGCGGCTGCGTGACCACAAATACCTAATAAGAAACAATGACTGAACATTTCAGTGTTAGCCAACTTTCATATTATGGTGTGAATAACACTAAAACATATTTTCTGCTTGAAACGTGGTTGGTGTCGTCCTTCTAACATGCTGGCGACTATCAGGTCTACTTGCTGTGAATGTGCTCGGGAATCTCGTAATGTAATCGTCTGCCTTGTGAACCTATCTAACCTCACGGGCGCAGGGGTGTGTTCCGCGCTCATGCCGTTCGCTGGATCAAGACGAGACCAGGTACAATTATGTCACCAGTTTATCGCTAACATTATTGTTTAATATTGTTTCTTTCTTAAATGTCCACCGAAGGCATTTCGGCCTGTTCGGTTTAGCCAAGGGTATGTAAAGTAATACACTGCTTCACATTCAGGCGGAGGGTCTGGGTTCAGTTTTGCCGGAACACAAGCCTACAGAACAAGACACCACAGCAGCTGCGGGAACGGGCGGTATGCTCCAGGCACTTCAAGCCCTCTGCACTTCTTCATCGAGGAAGGCTGCGTCGTGATGCAATACCAGCATGTGTGACCACTGAAGGTGAGCACAAAATCTTGTTTGCATTATTACTGAGAACATAAGCTTATTTAGAAGGTATTTCACATGCAGATACAAGGAACTGTTTCAGTGTACATAACGTGTGTGCTTAACTTTGCAAATTAACTTTGCATAGGTGCCGGAGATGTCGTCCAGTGCAGCAGCCCTGGCCAATTGATCAGCTAGGGCGAGCCCACACCGGCCAGCAGCAGTAGCATCGGTGCGACCCCATCATCACGATGTCACACGCAAGGCGCTACGGAACAAGGTAAAAGCAATTGCATATTGGTAGAGAAGTGTTGCAGGGCTATGTTTCTTAATTTCGGACTGTCACGTAGTAGCCACCCTTTCTATGATAGAGTGTGTTCCCAGCAGGGTATTGAACCGAACCCCAACCGTGAAGCAAAAACCGGAAAAGACCGTTATTTTCGCGCGAACCGGAGTTGAACCGGAACGAAATAATTTTTTTCGCTCCGCAGCGAAACCGATATGTTTTTCATGCGGTTTTCGCTTCATACTCAAAGTCAGGTTGCGTGAAAAAGGCGTGGCGAAAAACACAGTAACCAAAAAAGTCAACCAAAAAAATTGGAGTTGAATCGAACCGGAATAATTATTTTTTCATTCCTGGGGAAAGGTGATAAATTACTTTTGCGGTGTTTCGTTCATATGGGAAGTCAAGAAGCGAAACAAATAGGTAGCGGAAAGCTCTGTAACGTTCCATGATCAGGTCTTCACAAAACGGTCGTCTTCATAATTTATAAAGTTCGTCTCGAGAACTCATACGAAATGAGCACAGTAACCATAAATTCTCCGGGATTTCTGGTCTTGTGTATTTCCTAAACAAATGCCCACATTCGTCCCAACCTTTTCTTGGGGACCGGAAATGGCTCATCAAAGAAAATTTATCACTAGAATATACCCAATTCGTACGTCAGCAAAAGTGACCAATTAATGAGCCTGTTTGGTGGCAAAACGGTGAGTTCGGCTGGTTGGTTTCTCATCTCGGACTAAACGCAAAAAAAAAGAAAAAGAAAAACAAGGACAAAAAGAGGTATAGACAACACGCCTAGTGTTGACTATTGGCGACTCCAGCGAAATCGATGCCGCGTAGCGGCAAAGCCGGGAAGCTTATAGAGGAGGTCGGTTAGACTCTGTCGTCTGCTATCGCTGCTTGGTTCTCGTAGGCAGCACAAAAAAAAAACAACAACATCGTTTTCAGTAATTATTTTTATGCTTCCGCCGTGTCATTCCTAGGCACTGACTAAAAGAAGGTTACTATCATCGAAAAATCACTTTGTTTTCATATCTAACACCGATTTTACGCTATAGTGCAATATATTTATGGTGGTCCGCGTGCTGAACGAAGAAAAAGACCTCCTTTAGTCCGCCATTTTGCCTGACCAGCGCGCCCCCTATAGTTCGCTGGAGTCGCGAATACCTCTCTTTGTCCTTGTTTGTTTTGGCGTTCAGTGCGAGCTCTGTTTGGCGATTCTTGTTTTCAATTTTGTAGAGTTGTGCGCAATTTACTTTAAACACCTTGATTTCATTGTACAACTGTTCGGATAAGAAAGCGATACAAAGGCCGATGAATATTTTATAACCTGCACTAGATGCCATATTGTGGCGCATTCAATCTGCTTTTAAAATAACTCAGCGGATTTAATAATCTGTCCGAGATTAAAGTCTGGCACCGGGAAGGGGAGGGGAGATTCAATCAACAGTTAGAGCCACAGAAAACAGCAAAACAGCTTCGATCTCTGGTAGCATAAACAACAAGGACTAAAACGTTTTCTCCTCAGAAAAACAAACATGAAGGCAAACAGCTCTTCTGAGTATTGCTAGACAAGGAGCCGCGGCTTTCAAGGGACGCTAACGTGTTGCCGTTTTGGGAGGAGCGAAGGGAACGCCATCCAGAACTCTACGCATTGGCGCAAGTACCCCTGGGAGGGCCAGCGACAGCGGTCAGCTTGGAGCGAGCCTTTTCTGCACTGAAGTTCATTCTATCGACTCAGAGGTGCCGTCTTTCCCCAGATATGCATGACGATTTCCTGTTTCTTCGGTCAGCTGCCTGACATTAAACTGCGCTTTGCCCCACGTTTTGAGGTGCCCCAGCACTAGCTCGTTCGTTCCACACAGGAATGCGAGCCTTTGCATTCGATATGTAACACTTTTATAAAATATCCATAGTTTATCTTCTGCTGTCGTCAATTGTTTTTGAGCATATGAGCGTTAACCGGTTCGAACTGGTTTGAACCTTTATTTTTTCACTCCGGAGTTGAACCGGAGCTGAATCGTTTCCCCTGAGCCGGAACGAAAACCGGAACGAAAAACGTTTCGTTTCGACACCCTGGTTCCCAGTACTTGTGGTTTCTTGGGAAACATGCAAAACATGTATGACCATGTTTTTAAACTAGCTTGTCACATGCCGCAGGAACATCTTGAAACAATGCAATGACTAATATTTTTGACAGATTTTTTATTTGCCTCGTCATTTCTTTGCACATAGGGGGAGCAGTCTCACGGCTGTGACCTGTAGCTCGAAGACTAGCCCTCCAACCAGAGTTCATGGTAAGTTTTGATAGTGTGCATTGCTTAGGACAGTCTTTGAAGATTACTTTGTTGCGTAGTACTTGACCGGCTATAGCTGGTTCAGCTTCTTACAACAACTCTGTCACTTTGTTTTCTTTGTTTTGTTTTTGTAGGGGATCACACATACTCGAGGGATGGACATGGTCTTCCTTTTGGAGAAAACGATGTGTGGGCGCCCGAACCTTCCCCTACCAATTATGATGCTTCAGCGACTTCGATTTCTGCAGTTTCTCACCAACGTAGGTATCCGTCATGATGCACAAAGCTTACTTGTACTTCCACATTTTCTACAGTGGAGGTGCATTGCTCCTTCCATTGTTTCTCGAAGCGTTTCATAATTGCTTTTGCTTTCCCCTTGCAGGGTCCTGTGCGACCAGTACCGAAGGCAAGGGGAAGATGGACGTATTGAGGGCCAAACTTCGACAGTTTCGGAAGCACAACAAGAGACTGCAGCGACGGCTTCATATGCTGACTGTCACTGAGATAGTTGAAAGTGTACGTAGCCTTGTGTCCCCAGCCGTTGCTGCCCTTGTGGAAGCGCAGCTGAAGATGAGCAATGCAAGCAGGTTCGGCAGGCGGGCAGCCAGAACAAAGCCTTTGCCTTGGGCTTGTACTTTCACAGCCCTAAGGGTTACCGTTACTGTAGGCAATTGTTGAGACTCCCATCCGTTAGGTCGTTACAGCTCTGGCTTCAGCGTGTTCCCCTGAGGGTTGGTTTTTGCCCAGAAGTTTTCGAACTTGTCAAAAGACGTGAAGCTTCTTTTTCACCAGAAGGCAAGCCATGCATAATTGTCTTTGATGAGATGCACGTCACGAAAGAGCTCTCGCACAACCCCTCTGTGGACAGGTTCAAAGGGCTCGAAGAAAGTAGCACTGGAAGAGGCCATAACCTCGCAAACAAAGCTCTTGTGTTTATGGCTAAAGGCATTCGCACGCCATGGAAGCAGCCCCTTGGCTATTTTTTTCCTCACGGGGGAACACCTGCCCACATTTTGCGAGACTTCCTTTTCCATTGCCACAATTTGCTTGTGAAAGCCGGTCTGGATCCAGTAGCTGTCGTATGTGACCAAGGGAATCGAAATGTTGCTCTTTTTAATGACCTTGTTACCCCTGAAAAGCCCTACATAACTGTGAAAGAGAAGCCACTTTTTTTTCTATTCGATGTTTCACATCTGCTGAAGTGCTTGCTAAATATGTTCTTCAAGTACAATTTTCAAGTTGGGGACCGCACGATAAAAAGCTCTTCCCTCAGGGAAGCCTACGAAAAAGACAAACAGCTTGAAATCTCATTCATGCAGGCTCAATGAAAAGCATTTTAATTTGACTTTTGCCTCCAAGATGTCAGTGAAGCTAGCAGCACAAATATTCAGTAATCACTGTGCTGCTGCAATGTTCGCCATGGTAACTTTTCAGCAACTGCCGGTTAAAGCTATCCACACGGCCCGGTTCATTGAAAGAGTGGATCACCTTTTCAATAGCTTGAATAGCTCACAGAAACGCGGGAAGAGTGCATATGTGTCTGCAATGCACGAAGGCTCTGTTCACAAAGAGTATCTGAGGGACTGCCTTCTCATGTTCGAAAGCCTTAACGTTCTTGGGTGCCCACAGCAGCCTGCTTGCATTCGCGGTTTCTGCGTGACCATTCGGTCTGTGAGGCTGATTTGTGAGCACCTGACATCTAAGTATGGTTTCAGATACCTTCTGACTCGCCATCTCAACCAAGATGCACTTGAAAACACATTCTCCGTAATAAGGTCGAAGTCTGGTGCGAACACCAATTCCTCTTGCCGGCAGTTTCAGGCAGCCTTTAGGCATCTCCCAGTTAGCAACTTGTTTAGACTGTGCAACAAGAGCTACTGCGAAGAGAACATGGCAACTCCTTTAGCGGCTCTACCTGTTGGTCTCTCAGTTCCCTCACTTTCACTTAGTCTAGGAAGCTCCCTTCCACAATGTGCAGCTGACCTCGCACCCTGTAGTTATCCCTCTTTATTATCCCGTAACAACATGGTTTACTTTGCTGAATGGCTGGTAACAAGGTTTGTCAAGTTTCATACATGTCAAAACGTGACTCAGCAGTGTGAATGGCAAATCAAGAATGCCACTTTTTCTTATGAGAGCCAAGTATTGTTGTATTTGAGCGTGAAATGAACAGCTGAAGGAGACTTTGGAAGCCCCTCAGTCCCTTTACCTTGCTTTGTTTCCTTCGTTCAAGCTTGTGAGAAGGTTTTTGTGGCGTCAGTTGATAGTCTGGTTTTAAAAGAAGGCGTTGGGAAGGCGTTGTGCATCACTGTTCATGAGAAGGTCAAAAAGCTGCTCTATGCAGTGAGGATGTCTATAATGATTTATTTGCTTTGTTCGCAAGGGTGCGACATCATTGGTTTGCAGGTAAAAAGAATACTGAGCTCCTTGATGCAGCTGTGAGACGCAAAACTAAGCAACAAGTCCAGAGGCTGTGCAGATGAGACAACACTTGCGTTATGCCCACAGGAATTGCCTTAAGGTTGTCTTATATGTTGCATTGAATGCTCGCGCTAGCATACCGGATTGTGCGAGTACCTTCCTCTAAATTATCACATGCCCTGCCGAAACTGTCTACAGCGATGACCAAATGAATATAGCATACTCTAAATAAAGTGTAGAAGTCCATTTCGCATGCTCAGACACTGCAATTAACGTATAGGTTGAGCTAGATGAACTTGAGTTTTCCATGGATCAAAATCAAAATTTCAGTGTCGCAACATGCAAAACTGAATTTTTAATTTTATTTAAAATATGTTAGATTCATTTGACCCTCGCTATATAGTGCTAGATGACGTCGCCACTCGAATGATTGGACGGGGCGTCTACCAAATCACTTATTCCGAATCCCCCATTTTTCCAAGCTTTTCCTGACCATTTCGATAAAATGTTGACCGTTACTTCCGTTCAGGGAGTACTTAGTGGCCTGCGCTGCCTACTGACGTGTCGGGCAACGTTATTCAGTGCAGCGGCACAAACGTGCAATCATTGGGCTTCGTTGCACGCTGCCGTTGCACTTTCAGCTATCATTCTTACTGACTTGGAACGTTTTTATGGTTTCCTTGATATTACCCTGTCCTTTCAATATAATTCGAATTACTTGAGAATTTTAGGTTTCCAGGTTGGTAGACACCCTACACACACTATGCAACCCTGTGCATGATTGAAGAGTGTGTGAGAACAAGCGTTGGTTTCGATGTGTACTTGAGCAGTGTGACGACTTGAAATATAAACCTGTATTAATGTTTGGTTGTCTGAGACATACAAAAGCAGATCAAACTGCGATGAAAGGTAAATCGGTGAGTCAGTATGGTGCTAACAATTTGCAACAGAGCAAATTCATAACCTTTTTCTAATGCTTTTTTTCCTGTCAATTTGTGGCAGTTTCTTCTGTACTAGCGCTCACACAGACAGTCAAGGTGTGGAGCACAATGTGTTTGTGGCGAGCGCATGTACTATAACGAAAGGTCTCAATTTTCAATCTTTTGAAGCATTAATTCATGTGGACATTCAAATGCAAAAGACATGCATAGCCCCGCACTTCCACGTGTGATTGATATGGTTAAATATGGTTACGAGCTCTCAACGTGAACAGTGCAAGATAAATGCGTAAACATGCCTCCTGTTGAGAGTATTAAGCAAGGTTACTAAGTGCGTGCATAGAGTTGTCCAAACCTCCTTTCGCTGTGTTTTCAACACCATATCTCTATCTTTAAGTGTCCTGTGGTGGTGTTCTAAGTTTGTATATAATAAACTGTGTAAACCATGCTTGTGCCGTTTTGTCTTTCTTGGAAAACAACCCATAGTTACAATAATAAGTATGCCTTCATAGGCCTGCTGCAACACCCCTGCTTAGTTGAAAAGGATAGTAACTTATTGGTGGTTCCCAGAACTGTTGAAAAAACTGGTTCTTTTGCAAGAGAGATTACATGGGAGTGATTGATACAAACAAGGCTATGACGCGTGAAGCAAGGTATGAAGGGCGGTTCTTGCGCAGGCATGTAGAACATCTAAAAAAAACATTTCAATTTCGCGCCACCGGCGAAAATCATTTAAATTTTGCGCCAAAAACAATCGTGACGTCACAATCATAAGGAAATTGCGTCATTTCGTGTTTCTTTTTAATAAAGCGTCACTTCCTGCAAGTCACAGGCGAGCATGACTAATGACAATGCCGCGCATCTCACAGATGGCGCTGCGCCCCATGAGCAGCCATCTTTGCGCCTATGGGCTTCTATGGAAGCTTCGCTACCATCTATACATATACCTTGCTTGTTGCGCGAGCAGACGCGCGGCAGTCTCCGGCAACGTCTGCTATTCCACCGCCGCCTATCGTCGTCTGCAATGCTAAGACGCAGACATAAAAGCTGCGCATCGGCGTCCGTTTTCGCCTTCGTCTGTCTGCTATTCCGCTCCCTCTAAAAATCTTCTCCCACACTCGCAAGATGCGAAAATGAAAGCGGTGTTTTAGTGTTACATCAAGCACGAACCACGGTCTAATAAAAACGTGTGCCAGCGCCTGTCAATGTGCGGTAAAAAGCGACCTAGAGGACTAACTAAATCACCAAAAGTTATGTGCAATCTTTCTGTGAGTCCTTCAAGCTTTCTTTTTCTTGATTATATTTTTTTTGGCACGGCACCCACGAGCAAGGTAGGTGAGCGTCATGACGCACAATTAAAAAACAACTTAAAATATTCATTTTGACATTCCAGGTGCACTGCAAAACCTAAGATCTATTTTTTTTTTCAAAGCAAAAGGACGGGAACAAATCTGTACAGACATGATGCTAGCCGAACGCCCGACTGCCTCCAGCTAAATGACTCGCAAACTCTTACCTGTGTATAGGTATCTTCTCGGTGTTAAAACCATGTTTTCATTAACGGCGGTTGCACAATTACTAGAGCAGCGTGGCCGTTTTTACGGAAGCTAACATTTTTAATCAGTTCCAACGCACGGAAACGAACAAATCAAGCCAGATCAATCAACAGTTGACGTGGGACCCTAGGCATATGCCAGTCCCGCTACGAAAACAACCACCCGCCAGCACTTCCGAAGGTGTGTATTTAGCGACAGTTGTTTGTTGTAAAATAGTCGGTTGAGGAGACCTTCGTCTAAACAGCTCGATGAACGCAAAACAACTCGCACTAACAAAAATAGACGAGATCGTCAAGCTGCTCTCATTGATCCTCCCCTCCCCCAGATGCCGGCAGCCATGTTTATTATCTTTTATCACCAACGCGGAAAAGGCAATGGATACTTTCCAAAACTATAATAGCTCTATCTAAATTATTTTGTTTTTTAAACATAAAAAAATTGTCAATTAAAATACTTTTGCGGGACGGAGATACAATTTTAGAACCAACGTTTCACACGCCAATCATATCTCCAATCAATGAGAGCCGAGACAAGGGGTTATTAATCTAAGCAACTCGCGGGGTCTAGAGTAGCGCTACCCTCACCTAAATTGTGTCTAACGGCGTAAATACTGCAGAAAAAGAAATTCATGGAAGAATTTCCAAAAAGTTATGTGTCCCATCTGGACCCATTAAAAAACATTTTATTTTATTTTAGTGTATAAAGAGACTGTCTGTTTGGGGACAGTCTGTTTATTATGAGTACACACACAAAAAAAGATAGGAATTCGGTCCCATATTCAAACGCATGTGTGCTTTACGCGCCGTTGGCGATAGTCATTGCGAAATATTGGTATATAGGGAAGCTGAAGCAGTTTTGAGTTTGATTAAAAACACTTGATTTCTTTTAATTCAACTAAAAGCCCCACGAATATCACAAAAAGTTGGCTATTTCATGCCTGCATCACCTAGAGAGACACATTTGAAGCTGCATTGAAACAACACCCCTCCGCGCAGCGGGAGGGGGCAGTAAAAGGAAAAGGAAAAAATTAGACTTTTACAACTCTCAGTAATGCTGAATTGGAACGCAACCCTTGAGGAGGAGGAGGGGAGCGTATGCCACTCCTCCCCCTCCGTACCCTCCCACCCTCCTCTCCGGCTGCCCTCCCATTTAGGGGAATATTATCGCTAAATTTAGCGGGGAATTTTTTTCACTATACATAGCGGGGAAACTTTTCCGCTGAATGAAGCGGTAACATTTCCCCGCTAAAATTTTTTGGAAAGTTTGTCCACTAAATTAAGTGGGGAAATTTTCACGCTAAATTTAGCAAGAAATTTAGCAGGAAAATTTTCCCGCTGAATTGACGTGTGACGTCACACGTTAATTTCACGTGTGACGTCACGTGACACGTCCCAAAAACATTCACGTGTGATGTCACGTGTGCCGTCATTATGGGAAACGTCCCGCTAAATTTAGCGGAAAAAGTTACCCAAAAATTTAGCGACACTTTTTCGTGTCAAATTTAGCGGGAAACATGTACCCTCGTGTCGTCACACATGACGTCACGTGTGATGTCATTATGAGAAACGTCCCATAATGCAACGCGGGGTTACGCGACGCCGACGCCGACGCCGCTCAAACCGGCGCTCTAAAACATGACGTCACAGAAGGTTCCTCGCGCGTGATCCTAGACTCGCAAAGCCAGCGCCGTGCATCGTCTATTTTGAGCTAGTAGGTGATTCATGCTTGTGAAAGATGCCAGCTGAACTTAGGAAGATACACGAAGAGAGAGAGAGAGAGAGAGAAATCAAAGAGAACAAACACGCTTCTGAACTAACAACCATTTACTGAAGATCTTTCATATCCATTAGTTCTACATCTCGGAACGAATGGGTGTGGAAGAAGAGTTTTTTTTTTTCAGTAAATGGTTGTTAGTCCAGCAGTTCCGAGCACATTTCTACAGAAGATGTAGGCACCTCAAGGAATGCGAGGAGCTTATGCGAAACGGAGACAAATTGAGGTAAGGATTTCCAGTTGATAGTTGAGCGACAGATGCAATTAGGATCGCGCCTGCTCATTTTATGAAATCACGCCTGGACCAACAAATGGCGTTCGGCGGTAGCGAGTGGCTACATATTTTCAGATTTTGTTATTACGTTTAGTGTTGTTTTGAGAACAAATGATGGTGATGTTTTGATTCTACAGGAACAAGTACGCCCAAAAGGGAGCATTAACTCATTAAAAAAACCGTTTCAGCTTCCACTTAAGAGTTTAGATTGTAAACCAGAGCATTATATGAAATATAGCGCCTGTCCTCTGTCTCTCTTCTCGTTGTCCTCGTATTTCAACTTATTTGCATGCTTGTTGGTTTAGATTAAATTCACATTCAATTTATACAAAAAAATCCAAATAGAACGCACAAACATTTTTAGCACCCATAGCCACAGTGGCTAGTTCGAGTGCAATCAAAAAGGAAGTTTTACAATGCAGTAACAATTTAAAAATTGAAAAGAAAATTGCGAGATTGTTTTTTTTTACGGGAAACTATAAATCTAACAGAGTTGTAATAATATATTTTTTTTTTATTTTGCCAAACAATTTCCCTTTTGTCTCATATCCGTTGGTATTGCATTCCAAATATTTGCAATGAGGATCATTTTCCAGGGGACGCACGTGCTCTGTTCCGAAGTTTAGTTCATTCAGAAGGGAACTCGTCGGGGTTCTCATAACTCTAAGAATCCGAAAAAAATTATTGAGGCGGTCCGCGCAAAAACGGGCGCATGGAACGTCTCATAATGTAGACGGACCTCAACGGGCCTTCCTGAATTTTGCGGTGCTAACTGTATCATTTTCTGCGAGGCCTAAATGTGGCTGTGGCGGCCGAACATTGTGGATTGTGTTTTCCATGTGGCCGGCAGGCAGCACGGAAACAGGAACGTAGCTGGACATTATTTAAAGAAAAAAGTTGAAACATTTATAAATATATAGTTATAAAGCGCTACCTTTCTGCAGCTTCTGTTATTGAGAGCTAATGACACATTTTATGTAATCCTTCATTTTTATTTAGTTTTTTAAAATTTTTGTGTGCCCATTACATGCTTTGGGAAAACAAGCGAAGAGAGAATATTTGTGTGCCTTATGCGTCATGAATATCATCTGTCAGTGTCGTTCGCAGTGTTTTACTTTGTGAGTTCAGCCATTTCTATTTTTAATATTACCAACAAGATTGGATGGCGGAGTTTCCTCACCGAAACTTTGGCGACGAAAACCTAAGTACGAGTCGTACTCCTCCTCGCCGAAAAAAACTCACTATATTTTATTGGCAACGACAAGTCACAGAGCAATCGAAAGGCGAATCTGTCCAGTTTGGGAAAATGGGAAGTTCAGAAAGAAAGTGAACGTCAGTCTCATGCACCGCAAAACGCTTGTGGTCATTCCTACTTGTCGAGAGAAACAAATTTGGTGGAGGGAAATGCCTGCTGCAGAAGGTACGCACTCAGCGGCAAGGTTACCACAGTGACGTCACTGCAAGTCATGCATATCTTAAAGCGTGGTTTTTCCGTACTATCTGTGGTGGTGGACTAGTTGTTAGACATAGATGGCCAGAACATCTGTCTCCAAGCGTGTCCATCCATCTTGAGGCCACGGAGGGTTCTTGGCTGTCCTGCCGAAATTTCTGTTATATATCCGAACCGGTGTATGTAGAGAAGATAAGGAAACATGTTTTGTAAACGCTCATTAGAGAGGCAAAAAAATTGAGATTGAGCTTTTCTTGAGCTTCCACAGGTGGTGCCATATGTCCGAGAAACCGCTCATACATTGTGCGTACCAGTGTTGTACGGAACGGCGTTCCTGAAACGCGTTCCTTTTAGGAGGAAAGAAGGAACCCCGCCGTTCCATTTTTCATTGGTGGAACTGGAAATGGAACTCGTTACATTTTTCCTGGAACGGAAAAAGGAACGGCGTTCGTTTTCTCGTTCAGTGGGGCAATTTTTATTTTATTTCTAAGAGGGGAATTCTAAAAGTAAAAACAAAACAGTATGCTTATCAAGAGCAGGATCTCGTTAACTTTTTGGTTACTTATTTTAGGGATTTTTTGTGTGGCCCTCTTTTGATAACAGTCGGGTGCAGTAGAGCTAGTGGACATTGATCCTTTCTTGAGTACCCGAGACTGCAGTACAAAAAGCGAAACGTTTAGTCGAAGGAAAAGACACAGAAAAAGGGTCGTTTTAATCCGAGCTTCCTTCTGTGCTCCACGAATTCTCACATACTCAGATATCTAAGGCCGACTACAGCCATCACTGAACTTTCACAAAGAACCCTACAGTTACAACAAATAGAACAGGTTACCGGACATCGGACGCACCCTTGTGTCCCGAACATTGGTCACTTAAGAGACACACAAATATTAAACTTTATTCCTTCTCCCCTTGTCCCCCACCTTCAAACTGATCAACGAATCCAACCTTCACGAAGAAGGACTTGAATTTTTCAAGACTGACTTTTCAAAAGCCCTACCCTCGTCTTCACTTGCTCGTCTTGCGGACAGCAACATTGAGCAGCAACTGTTGTGAAGTTTGAACAAGGCACTTTGTTATATTGAAACGTGTGAGGTTATTGTAAAACGTTCGTGCAACGTGGGGTAACAGTACATTTGGCTTGTCTGAATCGCCCACCACAAACATGAATATTGTTAAAAGCTGATATTTTTAAAGGTACATATATCAACAAATGAAACTCTGCTTCCGCTTGTTTTCTTCTCTTGGTGCACTTCCATCACGGCATTGCAATTCGTATGTTCGAATTTGCTGGGATAGAAAAAAAAAGAAAGAGAAAACTTTCCTAGAAGGAAATGAAATGTTAAAGGAAATGAAACGATACTTTCCATTTCCTTGAACTGTAACGGGAACGAGTTTCTTTTTCAGATATGGAACTTGTAACGGAAACGCGTTCCGAAAATCAGAAGAAACGATGAACGATCTTTCGCTCCTTTTTTTGAGGAACGTTTACAACACTGGTGCGTACAAATCTGCAAGAAAAATTAAACCGCCTTGATAAAAACGCTCCCATTTAAACATTCAGTTAATATATATTTATTAAACCCTTTATTTTTGTATCTTTCGTATTTTATTGAGAACTCATTACATTTTTCATAATGTCCTTCTTGTTCATTTTGTTTTTCGTTATTCTCGTGTCTTTATTATGTACTTGGAGAGCACGCGCGACCACATATTATATCTGTGTGCCTTATACATCATGGATATTTAAATGTAATGCGCCCATCACTATAATTATAATTACGAGAACACATCACACTGAGAAGAAATGTTTTATTATTTTAGTTTCTGGACGAATTCCGCTGTCTTCAGAGATCTGCGGCTTCCAGTGTTTATTACAACCAGTCGGGCTCATATTTGTATGTTGCTAGAAAAGAATAATGTAGACACATAAAGTTAGGGTATACCATCTAGAGAATGCTCATTTCATTTGTACGATTTAAACAAAATAAAAACTCCACATCGCCACGATGGCCTGTATTTTGCTAAAGGTTACGACATCGCCGAATCAGAACACATCCTACATGTTTCCGAACAACGCCTCTTTTATACTATGAATTTTACATAGATACTTATCTTGGGGTGTATTCCAGTAGTTTTCCATTCATTATTTATTGATATCAGCATTTTGCGACTGCAAGATATATTCATTAACACCGTTTCTCCCTGGGAGAGCTACAGTGCTTCGTTTTGAAGTCGACTAACGTAGGTAGTACGTCGACCTAGGAACTCGTCCTAACTGGACGAACATTTTTTTCGGACAAGGCTAGTTGTTCTTACTAGGGTTGGGCGTGGATGAACAATTTTAACCGGATTAATGGTTGCCCTTTGTTCGAAGAAATATACCATTGATAGGGCAAATACATTTTATAGCAAAACATCTAAAGCAGAGCAAAACACACCTTATTTACCTTTGACGAGTTCTTTAACTCTTAGAAGCGGCGTATAGTATAGAATTCAATAAGCGAGAGGTCGGTACCAAACTTGTCGACCTGACTCCCCTGGTTCGAGTCCCCATGAGTCACGAAACAACAGGGCCAACTGGGGCCCTAAGCTACACGGCGGCACCAAGGTGAACCATGGTGCTGGGACATCACGTTCTGCTTGAGATAGGTGAGTGCCGCGCCGCTGACGAATCGCAGAAGGCGGCGATGACCCAGAACCATAGTCCCGCTTGGTCTTGGGGACTCGAACTACGCCGGCTTCCTTTGCGTTGTCGTTTATTGTTTCTTGAAATTTTAACAGGAGGTGTCAAAATGTCAAATTATGTTCGAGAATCAGATATTTGTTCACACTCCGTTTAGCTCTAAGCTTACAGGGCGGTAGGAGGTATGTGTTGCTTGTATCAGTGCTATGTCAATATTTCGCCACGTGATCATGCTCCCGCGCGGAGAGCGAAGTCAGGTGAAGAAAGGCAGGCAGTTGATTGGTCTGAAGAGAGCGCGTAGCAACGACCGTACTGTTCAGTGGGGAGCGAAGTATAGTTAAGTCGCACAGTATTTATTTTCTTGTGCACCGACGCCACTTAGCGTTGTGCCTGCTGTTTTTTGAGGAACAACGGCCGTCGGGCTTCATTATCGTGAACTTGAACAGAATATGTAAATGATGGGTCCAGAGTATCGCCTTTCTTTTCCTTTCGCCAACTACTCCTCATTGGCGGAAATTGGGTAACAGGCCCTAAATTTGACTTTTGCGCCTGCGGGGAAGCCGCCTTGAGGAGTACCAGGTGGGACATTTGTTTCGACTGCGTTTGCGAAATGTAGATCTTACACTCACGTTTGGCTAGCAGGGAGCTTCTTGAACGTTCGGACGTTGTGTGTGCCACTTTTACATGTGTAATTGAGTTATTTTTGCAACACAAGCGCTGTTTCAAAGGGGTCGCGTACTAGTAGACGACGCGGCTGCCGGCAACGCAGCGCATAGGCGCGCGCGCTTTTGAGGAGCCCGGGAGACGCACGACGGCGTGCGTGCGCGAAACAGCGCCCCATATCGTAGTGGCCGTCGCGCCTCCTGCAAAAGCGATCTTCGCTTCTCTCGCATTACTTGAAGCAAACATTTGATACCGTTTCGATACTCTGCTCTGCAAGGAGAGCGTACACTGTTCCTCTAATTAAAAGTAATTGTGTTGTGTGTATATTTATACAGCCGAACCTCAGTTATACCCAATAGGCGTCTGTTTTGTCAACTGTAGATGAAAATTTTATCCAGTGCAGTACAACCGCTATCTTGGGGTCTTTAACGTGCATCACGCAGTAGTGATACATGACAGCACGCCGGTACGATGCTGATCCAGATCGAAACGAGCAGGAGTAGGGATTGGACCCAGATTTTTTGGGTTCTGCAGCGCGAGCTTTCGCTCCACGTGCTCCGAGCTACTATGCGCTAGCCCAGTCGGCCACCGATCCTACCCTTTGTCGAATTGCGCAGTCAAAGCAATGTCACGAAACCACCCTCGTTTTTTTATTTGTTTTTTCATCCAGAGCAAACGTTTTTTTTTATATTAAACTGTATTGACATTTGGTAACGTGGCACTTAATGACAATATATTATTATGTAAAACTTCAATTCGCAAATAAGGGTCAACTATAATCACGTACGTTAAATACTGTACCCCAATTTATTAAGGATATGGGCTCGAACAATTTTAATTCGGAAAGAAATACGTTTTATGTCCTTATATGTTTTGACACAAGCGACACGTATGAATAATTTAAATTGACGTTTTCCACAACCGCTCGGTGCCATCTATTAGGAAACTCAGAAGCGTTTTTGTTGGCGTTCTTGAAATATTTAATCACCTGTATTGTTAATTTAAACGGAAGAGAAACCAATATGCGGAGTGTAGTAATCCAAGCGCTGAACTAACTCCGACTCCACACTTTTGCTGACCGCCGGTACCTTCAAGTAGACGCCATCAAAAATGGCGGACGGACGCCTCTGCATCAACTACGCATGCGCATTAAAAACCAAAACAGAAAATGTCTTTGAATCACTTTTTTATAGTTCTTGCAACACTATTTGAAACACGAAAGTTATGAAAAATTAAAAAAAAAAATTACCGGTATTGTGTCGAAGTTTTAATGTTTGAAGAAATCCTCAAGGTTGATACTTACCCATACACGTTTCTTCACATTCCTGTATTGTGTTGAAGAGGTTTGTGTTTCCAGAGACTCTGCCTCGAATCATGTACTTACTAACACATTTGTGATGTTTTAAGTCGTAGTAGTACCTCCGCACGGCACCAAACAATATATAATCTGGTTTCTGCACACAAGGGTGTCTCAAAGCTCCTGTTAGGTTTAATAGGGTAGAACAGTTAAATGTTGGAAATGTTCCAAATACCAAAGTGTTCGTTGCTGCATACGGAAAATGAAAATGCAACTGGTTTAATAATAAAAAAAGGTATATACGTAGGGAATTTACACACTAATATATTGTTAAAAGGGCGGTGCAACAATTTTTGTACTTTACAAAAATCCCGCTTAGAAAATACACCTAACGTTCACAACCTATAAAACAGACGTTACTTTTGTTCCGCACGCAGTAACAGCGAAAGAAAAAAAAATGGTAAACACTTACGCTACCCATAAGTTAAACGGCGACAGCTGAGGTGTGACGTTGGACACTGCGACACTGCGACAGCTGAGGTGTGACGTTGGAGCTACTAAGTTGTTATTTAGGGGCAGATGGACTGAATGAACGCTGAAGGTGCGAGCGCACACCATAGAGTCAGCGTAGGCGTTTCGTATTAAACCAACTAACACACCGGACGAAAGCTTCATCAATTTGTTAAAAATTTCATTAGTCATAAACTAGAACTGCCTTGTGATAATTCAGGTTTAAAAACATATTTTGCAAGTTCTAGTGTAAGTTCAAATCTTCGAAGTTTTCATTCAAAGCAATTTTTAACCCTATGACTAAATATGATAACACTTGTAAATTTATATTATAACTTTATATATCTTTACTTGAGCAAGCACTATTTTAAGGTATAAATGCTGCATGTTTCCTATGTATGTGAACAGGACTGTTCATTTTTCTAAGACAAGTTTTCTGATGACACTGACGAAGTAAGGGTGACAAGCAATTGTGCGAAGTTTTTATATTAAACACTGCAACAAATAAATTGTAATGTCCACTTGATCTCAAAAAATCAATGTTTTAACCCAAAGACAGTACACGCTCTTTGATTAATAGTCAATGGAAATCTATAGGTTAAAATGTAATCACATTTTGCGTATAAAAGGCGTTAAACATGTTATCTAGGGTTTAAATATGGTTGTGCACTTACTCGCACAAGTTTCCCAACATTCCTTCGCAGTCGGAAAACTGTTTCCACTATCTTCACATCCTAGAAATTTCTCACACCTTAGAGTTTTGGTGTTGTAGCCATACCTGTACTTAACATCACTGCAAAAACTCATATTTTGTATTGGTAGCTTGCACTTATCTTTCACAAATCCTGAAATAAATGAGTAAGTTTGATTACAATCGCAAGAAATAAAACAGTAAATACATGGTAGCATTGTTCCTTCAGTTTGTATATCAAAAAATGGTTGAAACAGATTAGAATGAAGTTCAAAGGTATCCTTATAAAAAAAAAATATTACATAGCTCAACATTCGTTAGGTTGGCATTTCATGTAGATTCAAGAGAGGGCACATAGACGGTATTGCAAAATTTGCCATTATATGCTAAAAGACCCAAGTTATTGAGGGTTCAGTGGTCTCTTCCAAAAAGCTATTTAGTTTCACTTTTCTTAATTTCGCTTCAGAAAACACTTCCTAGATAAGAAGGACATAGTGCTCGATTTTCGACTTGCAATACCTGAGGCCGGCATGGGGCAGAGACTGAAGTTGAGTTTGGTGTAAGCGCTCACCTGGAACTCGTGTTTCCCATCATTGACCACGAGTCCTAGTAAAACGCTGACACAGCCCTCGTGTCCAACCTATGCCATAGGGTGGCCTTTTTAATGGCGCAAAAAGCTTCAGCGCCGAGGCTTTTTTTTATATAAAGGAGGTATTGCGCGCGAAACAAATGTTATGTTTATTACGCGATAAAACAAAATTCTTTATCGCGCAACTGAACGCGGGGTGAGTGTACCTTCATTCTAGTATGTCGACGAACTACATCATGTAAACTAATGCTTCGAAGGCAGCTTAGACGGCCCAGAAAAATCGGTTTCTCAACTAATAGCGTTGCAATTTACTACAAGGGTGCAAGCAGGTGGTGGAAGCTTACAGTGAAAAAATCAAGGGATGAATTTACTTCGTTCGAAAGACAAAAAAGAAAATCCTTTTGCGGGCAATGTACCTCGTCACTTCGTAGACGATGAACGCGTGGAGAGAGGTGCTTCCGACAGATCGGGTACACCGCGTCGAGGGAGCGACGGCCGAATTGAGTTCTTTTGCGAGATTATCTGCTATCAACTCGAATTGTTCGGCGCTCCCTCGACACGGTCTACACCATCTGTCGGCAGCACTTATCTCTACGCGTGCATCTGCTAAGTGGCGACGAAGATTGCCCAGAACAGGTTTTTTTAACAATATAAGTACATTTTTTTTTATTTATTCACTGTAAACGTTCATCCCCTGCTTCCCCCTGTGTAGTAAATGGCAGGGCTGTACGTTGAGAAAGCGATTTTTTCGGTTCATCTAAAGTGCCTTAGAAGCGTTAGCTCACATGATGTATTATTATTATATTTTGCCCTGCCCGTTGAAGTGCTAAATAATATAGAAGCAACTTGCATTATTCAGTTTCAGAGAGGTTATGAATGAAACTCAGGGGCCTGGTGACTAAATACCCACGAGTGAGGACCTCTGCCTGGAGGACCTACATCAACCAATCATTATACATTTTTTTATAACAGTGCTCATTATCATCATCACCGTTGATGAGTCTCAGTGACGCTGTTGCAGACAAAGTAAGACTAATCCTTTTAAGCCAGCTTGCAGTAGTGCTATTACGTCCTTTTAATGTCGGGAGGAACGAGTCAAGTTGGGTATGATTATAATTTTGACTACGACAACTACAGTAGGTGAAAAGCTAAGAACCCAGTAAATCTTTGATCTCCAGCGCGAACTCCTCTCTTTTCTAGCACCTAGTCGCACAAGCACTCAACGCCCGGCGGAACGCAACGACAGCGTGCAGGAGTCGGAGCCGATACAAGGTGTTTCCACGTTAGGTCTCAGAAACACTGTAAGGGTATATATTTTTTATATTTACATAATAAATATTCGTGGAAGTCACGTTTCCGGGAGAAACATTCAGAGATATGTCAACGCCGAAATATTTTTTTTTCCGAAGATATAAAATTGAGCAGCTCGAGACGTAGATATTGCGGAAATTTCACTATGGTAATTTACACAGTCGCCAATGCCGCACCAAAGCAAGGACGAGGTTAAATTTTTTTAACAGTTGATATTTACAAAAATATATTAAAAACACAAAATTACAATTATATGTTTGCATAAAAATACAAAACATGTAATAAAACACGTTTCAGAGACACTTTCACAAATTATTTACAAACAAAAAGCTTTATGCAAAACGCCGCAAAATTAATCAAACTGTGCGTCTTGAAATGCCACTGACGAATATATATATATAATATATTTACTTAGACGTGATTGCAGTTTTGTAATTAATTCAGAAACGTAAGTAATTTCTCTAAAAGTAGCAAAATTGCATATCATTTTTTTTGAAAACTTTATCTTCTTTTTTTTTTAAATTCTCTTCATCTGCTTGCAGTAACTTGAACTAACTTGTGATGGCAGAATATTGAGTAGCTTACGACCTTCAATTGAGAAAAGCAACAACAACCCTTCCCTCAAATTGAGCTAGCTTATCTTCGTTGTAGCTGCTTTGCCGCACGACGTCGGCTCTCAAGAGGTATTCTCTAGAACCGAAGAAGTGTGTACGTCGGTGCTGCTCAACTGCAGAAAGTAGAAAGTCGTCATAATTTCAAACCATGGGACTGGGAAGGATAAAATCAACAGATCACACAACAGAAAATCTCAAGAACAGCCGAGTTTATTCAACCACACATAAACAAGGAAATATCAAGAAAACAAAATTTGACGTCGCGAAGATTTGACCAGACGTGGCTCAACAGGCGAAATCCCTACGGTTCCGAAAACGAGCATCCGACACCAAGCACCCGCAAAGATAATCTCCGTCACGACTACGAGAATCGCCCAACTACCTAATATCATTTATTATGAAGCTTCATAACCATCTCGCTTGCATGCATTAACTTTTCGAAAAGTCAACCTATCCCAAGCTCCGTTTTACATTTAAGTTCACTTGTGTTGCCTCTTAAGGCCTCCCCCCCCCCCCCCCACCTCGCATTTCCTCAGGAGTCTCGGCGTATGACACTGCTGCCGGAATGCCGGAAGTTCCGAACAGGTTGCCTTGAAACTTAAGCTCGCACAAAAGGAAGGACGGCCATGGCGTAAACAAAGCGGTGGATGTCTTCTTTGACATGTTTTTTCCAAACGTTAATGTGAGAGTTTCTAAATGCCTCTTTCCAGGCTCCTAATGTTAGGTTAGCGTGGTTAAACCAAAACAGCAAAAATACGTCCTTGCGCTTAGCAACCTCTATCTGTATTTCTTGTACGTTACGTTACACGTCGATACTTTGGAATTGTCAAACGATATTGTTTGTTTTACACCTCCTAATGTTAAACAACAAGATTACGAACCTACATATACTATTTCATCCGCTTTGTTTACGGGGTGACTGACCTTCCTTTTGTGCGCGCTTGAGTTTCAAGGCAATCTTCCATTCATACTGTTTGCAACTGACAGCAGCAGTGGAAAAGTGGCGTTCGCCGACACTCCTTAGGAAATAAGGGGAGGGGTCTCAGGAGGCAACACGAAGAAACTAAAACATAAAAGAAGGCTTGGTACAGTATGACGTTTTGAGAAGTGTATGAACGCGAACAAACTGGTTTCATTATAATCTAACACCCTGAGATTAGGAAGTTGGTCAGTTCTGGGTAGCGTTGACGGAGATTATCTTCGCGGGTGCTTGAAGAGGGTTGTTCGTTTTCGGAGGCGTGCGTAGTGCTGTAGGGACTAAGCCTGTCAAGCCACGTCTGGTCAGATCTTCGCGACGTCATGTCCTGTTTACTTGATCTTTTCTTCTTTTGGTGGGGTCAAATATACTCAGCTGTTCTAGGGATTTTGTGTTGTGTTGTCCGTTTTTTTTTTATTCTTCCTAGTTCTATTGTTTTAGTTTGTGACGACTTTCTACGCTCTGCAATAGAGCAGAACCGCTTAACACACTTTGTCGGTTCCAGAGAATATCTTCTTGGTGGCTACTTCGTGCGGCAAAGCCCTTATAACGAAGACAAACTTGCTCAATTTGAGTGAAAGCGTGTTGCCGATTTTCTCAATCGGAGATCATATGCTACTAAATATTTGGCCATCACAAGTAAGCTCAAGTTATTACAAGGAGATAAGGAGAGTTCAAAAAATAAAAGAGAGAGTTTTGGACATACTGACGCGCACTTTTGGTTATTTTAGAGAAATAACATGTTTGTGAATTATTACCAAAATTACAATTTCGGATAAGAAAATATTTTGATATGTTCGTAATCTTCAATTTAAGACCTACATTTCGATGCATTTGGCGACGCCTTGCGTAAAGTTGCTTGCTAGTAAATAATTTGTAAATATGTCTCTAAAATGTGCATTTTTGAGGTGTCTCGCAATTTTTTTTTGCATCGAAATAGATAATTGTAATTTTTAATCTTTGGTGTGCATGTTCTAAATTGTCTATAAAATAAATGAAATCAATTTTAACAACATGCCTGTTTTGGAGTAACATTGACGACTCTGCAAATTACCATAGTGAAAACTCGGCAATGTCTACGCCACGAGCTTCTCAATTTTATATCTGTTGCAAACTTCAGCTACAGCCTTCACATATAGGTGAATGTTCATCCCAAGAGCATGGCTTTGACATATACGTATTAAAAATAGGATCGGGACAGTCATTGTTTGATGTGACTAGGATTCTTATAAACTTTCCCAAACCACCTACAGTGCTCTAAAATTGTTACTTACAATAGATGTTCACAAGATGTTTGTACCATTTTGCAGCAGTTACAACATCATTGCTTTTATGTTTTGATGCGAAAGCCTTAAATGGCTCCATAAGCGATCCGCCGTTATCGTTGTCTGTAGCAGCGATAAACGGCACGTAAATTCCCCTGAGCGAAACGGGACCTAAATTCCCACTGGCTGCGACGGGTTATGTGGCTCCATAGCAACGGCGGTAGCGTTGCTAAGGGGCCAGTTGAACTGCTTGTGGCCCAGTGAAAAGAATAAAAACAGGTAAAAAAAATAATGATGTCTTTGAAATGAAAAATGTGTACATTTCAGTCCGGATGAGAATCAACCCCGGGTTTCCGGGGTGGGAAACGAGTACGCTTCCCCGACGCCACGGCGGATCCATGGTTTCTGCTGACTAAAGCTGTGCCTAGTGGGAGCGTCATGCTTTCGCATTCTCACACGTAAGCAGCCTTAAGTGTCTCTGTGTTATTTGTATTCAACCTGGGCCTGTTTGACGTAACACCTCACAGATAGAATGGCCGTAATGCCAAATTTTATGTGTCACCAGAAGAAAACCAACACAGGGCACATATCTAACACAAGTACTGCGTTCGCACTCTGCTGAGACTTGCTTTCAAGCAGTTAGATCGCAAGAACCGACCTAACGCAGAGCCGTGTATAGAGAGGGTTTGGTCAATGGGAGGCGCGGGCAGAGCCAGGGCGTGCACCAGAAGCAGAAAGTCGGCTTGATATGCTCTCTTGGCCAACCAGAAGCCTAAAGGAATCTTCTAGTGGTGGTAGCAAGAAACTGTTTTAATGAGATATATTTTGGTAAATGGTTTTAATAAGCGCGTAAGAGTGAAGTGTAGTAACCCTTCATGGTTGAAAATAGGGTCCAGGTGATATTTCGATCATGATCATGCAGAAAGATGTAAGAAACGAATGTGCCGCTCAACTCTGTTTTGCTCGGAAAGAGTGTGACCGCTCGGACGGCAGATTCCCGGCCCTTGGCGCCTGGCGTACGGATTATGTCGATCGTTCTGCTAGTCGCACTTTTCCACCATGATTTTGGATGACCGTGATTGAAACATCACGTGCACCTTATAATAAGTCACCGGGAGTTACTTTGACGCACGTATTAAGTTTGTTTCTTGCGACCACCGCCAGGGTATTATTTTCGGCTTCTGGTTGGCCACATTCAAATTTGTGAAGACTCCCTGGAACACGCCCACTTTGCTTTCGGCCAATGGCGCCTCCTAATTTGTCTCCTATACTTCCCAACGAATGGCCAAACTCTACATCCACGGCTCTGACCTAACGTTAGCGCAGCAGTCGTGTCCAACCTCTGTCATACGTTGGCATCCTGTAGATGACGCAAAGATTCAGCACTACGGATTTTCACTCCATACTTTGTTTCAGCTTTAGTCTAAAAGCAACCGACGCTGCGAAGTAGTGAGACGAATCAAGCATCGTGAAAAGCTTAAGTCACTAGGCCCTTTCTGTTTATGATTCGCTCCGCGATGACAGAATACGTAGATAAACATGAGGAACACCATGATGACGCGCTCTTTACTTTATCTGATTAGTCCCATCAGATTGTAACATCGGCTGATTCTGGATTTAAGGTGAAACGAAGTTTTGCAGGTGTTGGCTGGTGTCAGTTCAAGACGCCTTCTCATGTCAATGCAGTAATTTTTGTTTCTTCTTTGAAACTACGTACTACACTTTTTTTTTACACCTGAAATGTTTTTGCATATATACTCTCACGCAAAATGCGTGAAAACGACAAGCGATATCAAGACACCCTTTCAGCGCTTCTCGCACAAATGCAAAGAAGCCGAGTTACTGGGCTGTAAATGAACACGCGGCACAATTCCGCAGAAAACAGTCATGGCGCACGCTCTGAACGCTCTTAACAGCCAACTAGACAAAGATGCAAGCTACAGAAGTCGATTATTAGAAGGGTCCAATGCCCAGTTCGATGAAAGGTGAAACCGCAGAAATCTTGTGAACAAAACAATGGTCATTTTTGGCATTCCCATGGGTGCTCCGATTTCATGGACGTCACATCAACTGTTTTACGAAGCGAGAAAGAGAACTCGAGGATTCGTTAAACACGCCTTAGTGATTTTTGTGCTAGCCTTTGACCCGTACTAAGATGTGCTTACCCGACATGAGTCAGCAAAGGCGGGAGACCGCTGAAGAATAGCGCGTGAATAATTCAGACGTGTTTACATAAACCTGTCTCGCATCCTATCTCTTTCCCTCTGTAAACCAGGAGAGGTTACGCGATGAAAAGAGCCAATCAAACAGCAGAAATTGGCCCTGCGACTTACTTTTTCAACTTTTTTAAATACGATTTCGGAGCAGAAAAAAGGTTTGTGTTAGTAACATTGCATGCTCTGAGATTGATAAGCGAAATGAGCGTGCACAAAAGCGTAAATAATTAGCCGGAATTGAATTGTCCTAAAAATGACCTAAAACACCACGCAAAACCGAAAATCAAGGTGTAAAACAAAATTTATATAGGAGCGCTGAAAAACTACATATATTGAGAAGAGTATTTGTGAATGGATTCAACTGCACATCTAGACGATATGGTTTCTTTGAAAAAAAGTGTAGGTGTGAACTTACTTCCACAGCGTTGGTAGCATTGGCGAAACGTGTAGAATCCGTTTCCATTTTGAGGACACTCGTGCGGTTTTAAAATTTCGCATTTTTGCTCCTTATGATTATACCGCATATATAAATCGTCACCATGTTTACATTGTTTGAGGAACCCACGTGCACACAGCCCTAGGTCTGGAACTTGAACCAGGAAAGTTGAAAACAATTACAATTACATAAAGAGAACTCGCTTAGGATGAATGACCGAGGTGGAGCAGAGACTTTAGACAGATGCATTCAAGAAAGAAAAATAAACGAATAATATGCATTTATCATTAAATTGCAAAAAAAGGTTTTGAAACAAGGATCGATGGGACGGTACGAAAAGGCTGTCTCTCTTTTTGTTTTTCACAACGTATGGCGTATTTTTTTACTTATATTTACATGGACTGTGTCTACATCTTTCAAAAAAAGGAATTAATCTTTATTGATTTTTTTATTATCTTCGCCTTTTTGCCGTTCCTTAGGTGCTTAATTCTGGTTTTATTTTTTGCGATATTGTCGTGCACTGCTTCAGCTTGTCGACGTCCTGAAAATCATGTCCTTGAATAGCGTTTGTCCTAGTTATTCTTTTCCAGGTGCATTCAAAGAATGAAGGTTTCTTTTTTGCGAAGACAACCTGAAACAGTACTTGAGGATTTCCGAAGTATATTTAAACACCGTTAAGGGACTTGTTTAACCGGCATACTAAGTGATAGTAAAAAGAGAAGACAATTAGAGTGAAGCCTTGTTAGCGAAACTTTACGAAATGTTAATGAGCCATGTATGAATAATTTATGTTAACATAAGTATTAAATACCTTGTGGATAAAGAAGGAAAAACGTTTACAATTCTTTGTAATGCCGAATTAGAGCGCAGCTCTTGAGGAGTAGGAGGGAAGGGCAGGGAATGCCCGTGCGACTTCACGAGGATGGCCTCATTCGTGACCCTCATGACGTCACACGTGACCGTCGTGATATCACACGTGACCCTCGTGACGTCACTCGTGACCCTCGTGACGTCACCAGGTACCCTCGTGACATCACTGGTGACCCTCGTGACGTCGATCACGGCCCTCGTGACGTCAATCACGGCCCTCGTGACGTCACTGGTGACCCTCGTGACGCCACACGTGACGTCACGTGTGACGTCACGCGGTTTTGCCGACGCCACTCAACCCGGAAATGGGCGCCTAAGAGCTGCGCTCTAAAACAAACTGAAGGCGTTACTTTAGTATCATACCGTGTGTTTTGGGAGGAAATAGACATTCTCAGCAATTCTCTTGTTTGTGTTTGTCCGTCCCTTCTCGTTTTCTTCCTCAAGTTTAATTCTCTTGATATTTTTAAAATATATAATAAATATGTCTTCTTATTGAAAACAACAAAAACAATGTTTTTTAGTATTCGTACTACACGCTTAGAGGAATTTATACAAGTTATCTAGATCGTGTATAAGTTATTATAGCAAATATATGTTTTTGTACGTTTATAGGACGCATTTGTATAATTTGTTTCACTGTCGTTGAAATTTATAGGAACACGTGGTCAAAGATGCCAGAAAGTATATAAAAATTAATTCAGCTGAATTGGGACCATGACAACCACCCGAAAGAGGGGTATTATCTTCGGCAGCAGTATAGGCTTGTAATTTCCCTCTAGTGTTTTTTATATTTTTTTTAACGATGCTGAAGTAACCGTTGTATCACAACCTCTTCGGCGTCAGATGGGATGTTAAGACGTCCGAAAATAAATCGAGTTACAAACATGTTAGTTTGTGTTATACTTCTGCTAAACATTTCGCGGTGACTGTAATTCAGATAGTACATTTAGATAGAATCAAGTTAGAGTTATACCTTTTTTTATTTGTAATGATTTGATACAAAGTGAAAATGAAACATTCTGAAGATATATTGTTTTATTATAAAGGCTGGGTACTAATACGTCGACTGAAATTAATCATCACATATTTGTGGTCTTCGCTCTATTTGTAAACCAATTAACGTACAACTTAATAATGATTAATTTGCTTATTCAATATAAGTATATTGTCTGGAACACATCCCTGAACGTAGTGTCTGCAGCTTTTTCATCTTTTGAAATTTTCTTAGTGATGTCAAAATTGTGCAATGCTGCGGATTTCCACAAATGACGGTACACAAACGAGTCACAGAAGCGATCCCGGCATTGTAACGTAAGTGTACTATAACGTTCAGAAATATTTAAGAAAAAATTTACTAAAATGAATAAGAAGTTCAAATGGAATAATGTGCCACAAATTCGTCATCAGAACAAATTGAACGTGGAGTTTCACTGCCTATCATATCTAGTGTTTAAATAAAAAAGACAAGACTTACTTTTACACTTCCTAATGCATTCCTCTTCTGAATCAAATGTGTTTGTTTTCGGACGTCTCCGGCTTTGTATCCAGAGAAATGGGACACATTTCAAGGAAGTATAATTGTATGTCCACTTCTTAGTGCCCTCGTTTGTGCCTATTATTTCGGGGTCTTCAAAACACTGGTTTGACACACCTGCTGTTGTTTGACGTATTTTGGGAGAAAAATACATAAAACGTAGACATAATACCTTCTGACATCTTATATCTGCTAATTATTTTTAAGTAGACATTAGTGCTAGAAAGATGTGGTGGCAAATTAATACGAGAAATTAGCGTATGTAGGGTCTCTTCTCAGACAGAAGATTTGCGGCTCTACGATAACCTCCTGAGTAAAATAAAAAAATGCTTTCGACCCCCCAAACCTTTGTAAATAGAGCGTCCGCCCACAGGCATCACGTGGTCATGTCACGTGGTTATGTCCCAAAAGGTCACGTGGCGACGTCACGTATCGTTAAGTGATAAAACGAAAAAAAACGTGGTCACGTTCTCTCGGTTGTAATGTTGTCCATGACGTTACGTCTTTTTTTTAGAATCCCCTGAGCCAAAAAACGAAACGAATTCATCAGTAAAAGAGACTTTCTGCTTTTTCAACTCGTCGCCCATTGTTCATGAAGTGCATGGAATCATGCTCATGACGACATGACGTTAAGCTCTTGCAAAATATTGTCACGAATGACACCTGATGAGGCGGCGAATAACTGGAAAAACTAGACGTCTAATCGGGCGAACTTGCGCCCAAAATAAAATAGAAGCGGGTTAGCGTTGCAGGCGTCGATGTCGGCAGAACAGCAGGATCGAGCGCTGGGGCGAGACTGACTCCGGCTCGCCACGCGTAGCCCCTTATGTACACGCGTGGGCTTCTGGAACAGACGGCGTAGAATGTTCGGCGCGCAGAACATTCAGTCCTCGAACAAGCGACCGGGTTCTCAAATTCACAAGAACGCGACATTCACAGAAATAACAAAAAAGGTACGTCCGCTCCCAGTAATCGAACCTTGGCCCATTGCGTGGGAGTCAAGCTCGATAGCCATTCGTCCACGGGCGCTTTTTTTTTATTATTTCCATGGTAAGGTACAGATAACGCATACATATGAACGTTCAACCGCAATCCAATGAAAGGTGCATATTCTCTTACAGAGGTAGAAGGTATTGAATTTAAAACTCCTTCGTAGTTTTCAATTCTTCAAACATAGGCAACCATTCAGGAGCGGGCTTGGATTTGTACACTACTGTCAATTCACATAATTCCTGCGTAAAATACTTTTGTACAGAGAGTGCGTTAACATCCGCATGTCTAACAGCCATGCGACTTCGCCAAATGCTGTGAAGACTGATAAGCATGATCATAAATAATGGAAGAATGTCATTCGGATTTGTGTTTAAAAATCGAAAACCATCGGGGGTTACAGGTAGGTCTTTTTTGATAGCTGTGTGTAAGACGTCCCAGAAAAACAGGGCATGCCAAAATTTTAGAAAAACATTCTCGATTATTTCAGGCTTTTTTGCATAAAATACAATGATCACCCCATGGTACAAAAATCTCTGCCTTTAACCACGTCTTCAGAGGCAGCGTATTTGTATGAAGCTTAAAAATAAGGTTTCACTGCTGGCTGAACGTACATTTACTTAACCCGGCTTAGAATGTCTCACTCACAGCGTTCACAGCACCTAAAACGATACAGAGGCACAGGGTAAAGCCCATCATATAAATATCGGGTAAAACGTTTCCGCGACACTCCAGAGAGATAATCTAATGAAAAACGAACCGACAAAAACTGAAACGCAATGACGACTTCGTACATGAACGCACTGAGTCGGCCAAACGCAAGATTACACGACGAAGCAATGAACAAGGGCACATGTTTAGACAGTCTGGGTTGTAGCACTGTATACGTAGAAAAGGATCTGCTTGATGTCGGAGAAACAAAAAACGGGAGACAACTTGTTTAATCTAGAGGTGCGACAGCGAAAGACCACCTTCAGAAACACGACAACAAAGGTTGTCGCGGCTGAGTCTCTCCCAACTAGACTGCGATATTGTCACGAATGACTATTGATGAGGCGATAATAACTGAAGAAACTATACGTTTAAGGGGGCGAACTTGTGCCCAGAAATAAAAGGAAAAACGATAACAACAAAAGAGAACAGAGCGTCGCGGGCGTCGAGGTCGGCGTGACAGCAGAGTCGAGCGCTGGGGCGAAACTGACTCCGGTTCGCCACGCGGAGCCCCTTATGTACATGCGTAAGCTTCTGGAATAATCAGCGTAGAATGTTCGACGCGTAGAGCATTCGGACCTCGAACACGCAACAGGATTCTCGAATTTACCAGAAAACTAGATTGCAGGAATAACAAAAGATGCGTCGCTCCCAGGGATCGAACCCTGGTTTTGCGCGTGGGAGGCACGCGCGATAACCGTTAGGCCACGAGCGCGCTGCCTGCTTGGTCAGCTGCGCTCGCGGCAATATAAATACCGCAAAAATACGGTGTAGCTTCTGGAGATTCACGCGGGAACAGGTGATGGCTTGGAGGACGTACCAGACTCTTTCAATGAAAAATACATTGCACACCGTGGGGCTAGTGAAAACTGATAATGCATTTCCTTCAAATTTACGCGCTGTCTGCCTGCGTTCTTCAATCACCGCAGGCCAATACATATTGCTTTTTTTATAGTGCTGAAGAGGCATTATAAAAAAGTATATTTATATTTTCAAAGAGCTCCGGTCTCGCGTCCCACAAGCCATGCCAAAACCCAACACAATTCTGGCAATTAACAGAAGCCCCGGTTGCTTCACAAACGTTTTTAATCATAGACAGTTTCAGGAATGCTCAATTTGTCGCTGCGAAACAAGGCCACATCTTCCGCATACGCTAGCAATTTTACCTCCGTGGAAAGTAATTGAAACTCATGCATATTTTTAATTTTGAATCATGCTACGACAGAGAGTCTCTAGATATATATTTAATAAAAATGCCGAAAGCGGACATCCCTGTCCCACAGACGAGAGCACTGGGATGGGCTCACTTAACCGTCCGTTAACGATCAGTTGCGTAGTACATCCGCTATACGCCATTTGCACGCCAGCAAGAATGATTTCTCCTACCCCAACATGTTCCAGTACCCCATACAACACACTGTGTTTTACACGATCGAAGGGTTTTTTTAAAACTATTTGTAGCAAAGCTACTTGGTTTAGATCCATATCGCAACTCACAAGAACACTATACGAGCGCAAATAATATTCGTAAACATAGTCCTCCCCTTGATCCCACATGTTTGGTGTGCACCAACGATCTTATGGATGACAGTTTGAAGCCTTCGCTCAAGAACTTTCATAAAAATCTCATAATCTACATTGCTCAACGCAATCAGCCTATAGTTTCTTACGTTTTTTTTTTTTAATTTTCTCTCATCGGCTTCTTTTGGAATAAGAACTGTGTGACTATTTAAAAAAGAAAGCGGCAATACTCTTGTCTCGTAGGCCTCTAAGAGCACTCTATGAAGTTGTAGTGCTAAAAAAGTTATATATCTTTTGTAAACAGCCGCATTTTAACCATCAGGGCCAGGCGTTTTCCCTGTTTGTGGTTCATCTATTGCGGCACCTATTTCATTTATCTCAATTGGCTATTCAAACCAAGCGGCCGTCTCTTCTTCTAATCTTGCCATAAATTTTACAAAGGCGTTATCAAACTTCTTCAGATTGAGTGCTTCTTCTCGCTGAATTAGCTGACTGTAAAACTCGACGAATGCATGCTCAATCACTTCTTCGTTGGTAAATATTGAGCCCGATACTGCATTTCACAGATTATCTTTTTATTTGCGTATTGCTTTTTTTTTTGCTAAGCGCTTTTTTGGTAGGTTCTTTACCAAGAAATATTTTTCGGCACGCGATCTAATTACAGAGCCTCTAAACTTCTCAGTCTCAAATGCTGATTAACAATTTTTTTTTTGTCATCCTAATCTCATTAATGAATTTACCAGGACATTCACATTCTAATTTGAAAAGCCTCCTTAACTCGGCATGCAGCGGTTTCTCGTCAGCATCGCTGAAGTATTTTAGGGTATTTGATCGTTTTAATGCTGCTAAATTTATTTTGGCTTCATCACCTCCCATGACTCAAATGAGCTAGTAAAATAGCTACTTGTATTCTGCAGCAGTAGTTGTAGTTTATTATTAGAGGGTTTGTCCTCTAAACGTTTAACGTTTAATTTTTATAGATCCCAACTCAAGTGATTCTTTACAGCCTTAGCTTTACCCAGAGTTAAAGTTACCAGTGCATGGTCACTGAATATGATTGGTAGAACCTTATTATTGTCCGCAGCAGTCAAAAGCTCTACTGCCACATAGGCACTGTCAAGTCAAGCGTTGCTCGACTAGCAGAAGTGCGTATAACGCATTGTTTCAATTTTTTTTCTGGTAAGTGGCAACATCATAAAGGTAATGTTCACCGATCACATCTTTTAACATCAGTGCACTAGCATCCCTCTAAATATTGTTCTTTGACCTGTCATTGGGCTCACAGACTCAGTTAAAGTCGCCTAACAGTACTGTTTGTCAGCAATTAAGAAATGAGCGAACGAGGTAAAAAAGCCTTTCCTCTCTTTTACTTGATTAGGACAGTAAACACAAAGAACCCTCCATCTTATTTCAAATATCGAAAAATCACACACGATAAGCCAACCAACATTATCAACAATTATATCATAGTCGTTCTGATTTAAACCCATCCTAATAAATAATATACAACCCCCCGGCGAGCCACTGGCGTGACTGACACAAACATCAAAATTGACTTGAAAAGCCCGCACTAGCTTATCGGTCTCTTCTTTACTATCTACTTTTGTTTCCTGGACTGCGAAGATGTCAAGCTAATTAGCTTCCAGAACTCTCCGTATCTGGTATTGTTTGCGTGTCGTTGACATGCCACGAACGCTCAGAGTACCAAATTTAACTGATCCTACGAGCTGTGCCATCCTCGCAGCACCACAGAATTGACACAAACAGTGACGCCATCACCGAGTACGAAGTCCTTGGCTTACGACCCTGACCCCCCTCCCCCCTTTCCCTCAGTGTACTGAGGGGCCTTCAACCCTTTTAAGTGCCTGGGCGCCAGCGTTGGCCATGGAATGTCCGCATTTTCCTCGGTGTCCATGCAGACCGGTAATTCCTCAAACTGGAGGGCTTCATTTTCTGTGCAGTCATCACTGCCGGGTGCACCAACGGTTAAGCTCGCGGATTCAGGTAGTCTATGGTGGGCGTCGCCGGAGGCCTCTGCTTTAACACCTTTAGTCACTTCTGGTGCCGCTCCAGGGACCTCTTTCCCAGTAATCTCTGCGTCAATGGCTTCCGCTTCGTTCATGAGAAGCTCGGATCATTCTTCTCTCACGGGCTCAGCGACGGCCGCGTAAGTCCGCTCGCACTGGTCAGTCTCATGTTAAAACCGACGGCACTGGTTGCAGCGGGGTACCCGGCACTCTCGCCGAATATGGCGAGTGCGATGGCACCTGAGGCAGACAGGCACGCGGCCTGGCGCCACCACAAGCGTCATCCCCCCAGCCATTCGCACCTGGTGCGGTAGGTCCTCTACAGTGACGCCTTCCTTCAGAGTGAGGAGAGCGGTCCTCGTGTTCGACTCGATGGACTCACACCCTCGGACGCACCACTTCGCCCTTGCAACCTTGGTAACTATTCCGTAGAGTGCCAAAGTGATACGCACCTCGTCGTCCGGAACGTGGTGAGGCAACCAGTGAATCTTCAGACGCACGCTCTGGCCGTTGGGGTCAAACACAAGGTAACGACGCTCCTTCCACAGTAGTTCCCGGACTTCAACCATCTTCTTCTTGCTCTCGTGGCTTCTAAACGTCGTCAGCCACACGTGGTTCATTTGGTTAGAGCCCAGCAAAACCACGTCGGTCAGCAGCCCCATACTGCTCAGTGCGTCGCGGAAGTCCTCAATTCAATACGGGCGTCCTTTAACGTCCGCGTGTAAAAGTACAAAATTTAAAACAGCAGATTCAGTTGGCAGTTGTGGCAGATGAACAGGGTAATCCGACTCAACAGAAGATATCTCATCACCACGGCCCGACTGGGCCGTTATCGCCGTTCCGACGGAGCTCGACATTGCGTGTCCGCCCGCTGGGTTGGCTGGAAGTGGAATCCCCATTCGTCCACGGGCGCGCTTGCTCGGAGGCGCGCGTGGCATTACTTTAAAAAGAGCATCGTCTCAATGCAACGTGACAGGCAACAAAACAGAACAAACCAAACAAAAAAATGAGGAAATACGGAGGCTGGTAAAACACAGTCCTATCAAGCGTAACACGGGATCACAGTTCACAGTCTTATCGTGCGTAGTACGGCTTGAAGCGCAAGATGTGGACGACTTCAGGTTGTGGTGGTCGGCGTGATGGTGTTCTTGTTCCGTCGGGCATCACGTCGCAGTTCACATCGCCAAGTCGGCAAAGTACCTTGTAGGGTCCGATGTAGAGCTTCGGGTGCCTCTCGCTTAGACCGCGTGGTCGTATCAGGGTCCAGACCCACACGCGGTCTCCGGACTTGAAGCGAACGTCGATCAGACGAAGGTTGTACCGGGTAGCGTCGACACGTTGTTGATCTGGAATCCGAAGTCGGGCGAGCTGGCGAGCTTCTTCGGCTCGTTGAGCGATCACCAGGGCGAGGTGGCTCCCATCGTAAGATTGCTCGTGGAGCAGCATTGCGTCGAGCATGGTCATTACTTTTCGGCCATGCACCAGCTGAAACGGTGTCACCCCTGTGGTCTTTTGTACCGCCAAGGTGTAGGCAAACGTGACGTAGGGTAACACCTCGTCAAACGTCTTGTGATGTGTGTCAGTTCGGCTATGAACGACGATCCACTGTCTGAAATGAGGAATTCGGGACGTGGTGCCTCAGGACGATAGACAAGATGAAAAACTTGTCGACTTATTTCAGCTGCCGTACCTGATGGAAGGGCTTTCGTCTCGGCATACCGTGAGATAATCGGTCGTGAAGATTATCCATTGGTTTCCTTGTGTCGATGGCTGGAACGGTTCAAGTAAATCCATTCCGATTTGCTGGAAGGGGGCAGATGGCGGCAAAATAGGCTGAATAAATCCTGCCGCGCTCGTCGGTGGTTTCTTCTGTCGTTGACACTCGTGGCAAGATCGGATGTACTGATGGACTGTTTTCGCAAGCTTGGGCCAGTAGTACTTCTCGCGTATCCTGGCAAGAATCCTGCTAAAGCCAAGGTGTCCCACCGTCGAGTCATTGTGGCATGATTGAAATATCTTTTCTCGAAGACTGTAAGGGATCACCAACAGCCACGCTGTGTTGTTGTCGCTGAAGTTCTCCTTGCACAGAGACCTTGTTGGATAAAAAAGGTTGGCAGTGTTCGTATGAAAAGGGAGGGGGAACCGCACTTACCTTTCCGTCTAGGTGCTCGATGAGTCCTCACAGTTCAGAATAATTTATTTGGAGTGTCGCCATGTCACTGACATCCACTGCGTCGAGGAAACACCCGTCGTCGCCGTCTTTAGTGCAGGCAGGACAGGCCACGACGGGCACCCTTGAGAGATAATCGCCGCCACTGTGCTTTTCGCCGGACTTGTAAACCACGGACATGTCAAACTCCTGCAGTCGTAGACTCCACTGTGCAAGGAGTCCTGGGGGGCCCTTCAAATTCGCGAGCCAGCAGAGTGAGTGGTGGTCCGTAGTCACTCGGAACGAATTTCCACACAAGTATGGGTGAAACTTGGTGATGGCCCAGACGACGGCGAGACAATCTTTCTCCGCTGTAGAGTAATTATACTCCGCCTTGGGTTGCGTCCGGTTTGCATAGACGATTCCCCGTTCGGTTCCCTCCTGTATTTAGACCAGCACCGCGTCAAGCCCCGTGTTACTTGAGTCCATGTGTATTTCTGTTTGTGCACGCTGGTCGAAATCGCCAAGGACGGAAGGTGTTGGAAGTCTTCGTTTAAACTCGTCGAACCGCCGCTGGTGCTCCTCTGTCAACTGGAACTTAGGGGTGTTTTTTGTAATTTATGTCAAAAAACTTCGTAAAGTCTCGAACGAAGCGCGTGTGGTAGGTGCAGAGGCCTAGAAACCTTCTTACGGCCTTTTTGTTCAACGGCGGAAAAAATGCGGCTACGGCGCGCGTCTTCTCAGGGTAAGGACGAACACCCCCGCTGCTGACGACGTGGCCCAGAAACTTGAGCTCTCCATAAGTTAACTGACATTTCGTTGGCTTGAGAGTTTTTCCAGCAGCTTTGATGGCTTGAATTACTCCACAGGGTCATCGTAAGTGCTCGTCGAAGTTGCTGGCGAAATCCAGAACGTCGCTGAGGTAGACGATAGAGTTCTGCCATTTGAAACCTTCTAGTACGGTGTCCATGACACGCTGGAAGGTCGCCGGTGCTGTGCATAGTCGAAGGACATCACTTTAAATTCATACGGTCCATCGGCGTAACGAACGAAGTTTTCTCCCTGTCCTCGAACTGCCAGTAACCACTTTTCATGTCCATCGACGAAAAGTATCGGGAATGGTGCAGACGGTCTAGACTCTAGACCGTCTTCGCCACTATGTCCTTCCCCGCATCGACGATACTCTAGAGTCAAGGGTATCGTCAATGAGGGGAAGCGGATAGACGTCTTTATTTGTGACATAATCGAGTCGACGATAGTCCAGACAGAATCTCAGGGTCTCGTCCTTCTTCTTTACGAGCACAACAAGTGAAGGCCATGGAACGTTCGACGGCTGGATGATGTCATCATCGAGCATTTCCTTAACCTGTTCTTGGATGACTTCCCTCTCTTTCAAATAGATACGGTGCGGTGACTGGTGGACTGGGTGCACATCGCCGTCGGTAACAATGCGATGTTTCACCAAAGGTGTTAGGCGAACTTTCGACGACGTGGCAAAACACTCACTGTGCTTAGCGCGGAGATCAACCAGTTGCCGGCGCTTCGGAGCTGGGAGCTCGGGGTCGATGTCGAGCTGCGGTGGCGACGTGCTGTTGTGCTGTGACGACGAGGTTTCCTCAGAGATTGCTGTGACCACGGCTGGCGCTTGAAGCTCATCAACGTTGCCCACGGTGGTATCCTTCGATAGGTGCTGCAACTCCATTCGAAATTTTGTCCCGAGAACAGTTGTACGTCCTTCTTAGATATCCGAGACGCCTTGTGCGACACCAATTCCTTTTTTAAGGAGCAGTTGGATGCTGCATTCTAGAAGAGCTGCACCGTGCATGGCTGCATTGGTTATGACGGTTACAAAAACACTCGACCGCGGTGGGTGGTTCACATGGTCGGCAATAACTCGCATCGCGGTTTACGTCGTGTTGGGCTCAATCGGCTGCAGAACAGGCTTTCACAGCGTTAACTGTATGCACCGAGGTCGATGACGGCGCCATACTCGCAGAGAACGTCTTCTCCGAGGATAACGTCCCTCGCACAGTCTTGCAGAAGGACCATGCAACTTCACAGGGCACGTCTTACCTTGGATCTCAACGCGAGCAGTGCATCTCCCGACTAGTGTGATGAGGTGCCCTCCGGCGGTTCGTATTTGAGGTCTATACCACGGCGTTGTCACATTCTGAATGTGGCGAGAGAGCCTCCTACTCAAGACTGAGTAGTCTGTTCTGGTGTCCACGAGTGCCGATACGTCGTGGCCCTCGATAACAAAGTTTAGGTTCTTGGGCACCGTTGCAGGGGCGTCATTGCGATGCGCAACGTCGGGAGAGTGGGAGCGCTCTGGCGTTCTTGGAGGTGCTTTGCATCGGTCGTCTTCGGCAACGCCACCTCCAGGCGATGCCGCACTTAGTTTTCCCGACGAGATAGGGAAGACAGTTGGCCCCGACGAGAGCGGCGGAAGGGCGAGAGCGCACGTCGAAGCGAACGGGAACCTAGGGGTGGAGTCGACACCAGGTACAGGGGTCGTCGGAGGTACTCCTCGATGTGCCTTGGTCACACCCCAAGGTGGGTCGCCGGTGGCTCGGCGCAAAACCTCTCAGACCCATTTGCCGGTACGGGCACCGCCGGTAGACGTGGTCGGCCTCGTCGCAGTGATAAAACAGTGGTCGTCGATCGGACGTGCGCCACACATCCCTCTCCCTAGGCGCCAGTTTTTCAGTGCGGACAAGCTGGGGCTGCCCTTCCCGACGGCGGAAAGTCTGCGGTTCTGGATCACGTCGCGGCGGCGCCGAATACTGCCGGGCACCTGTCGCCAGTCTCCGAGCTATTGCGGCAGAGGTCACCGTGGGCTGCTCGGCTGTTGCTACGCTGGCAGCAGCCTCCGGTTGGATGGCCCGCTGAACTTCCTCGCGGGCAACTTCGGCTATCGACAGCGAAGCCGGCTTGTGGGCAGCAGGCAGGAGCATTTTGAATTCTTCCCGGACGACGTCGCGATTTATCTCGCGAATGCTTGGAATGCCGGAGGCAAGATCGCAGCTAGACTGCCCGAGGGCAGCGAGGCCGGATGATCGCTGGTAGTGACTGTCTCGGGCTTGCAGGGCACGCTTGATGTTCGCCGCCTCGGTAACAAAATCTTCGACTGTTGTCGGAGGGCTGCGGACAAAGCCGACTAAGATGTTGTCCCTCACGCCCCCGCATGAGGAGTAATACCACGCACCTCCACCAAAATGTAACGGATGACAAATGATGAGGCGGCTAATAACTTGATAAACTAAACGCTTAATGGTGCGAACTTGTTCACAAAACAGAATAGAAGAAGGTTAGCTTCGCAGGCGTCGATGTCGGCGGAACAGCATAGATGAGCGCTGGGGCGAGACTTACTCCGGCTCGCCACGCGAAACCCTTTATGTACGTACGGGGGCTTCTGGAACAAACGGCGTTGAATGTTTGGCACGCAGGACGTTCGGTCCTCGAACAAGCAACTGGGTCCTCGAATTCACCAGAACGCGACATTCACAGAAATAACAAAAAGGAACGTCTGCTCCCAGGATTCGAACCTCTGCCCCTTTTTTGTGGGAGTCAACCACGATAACCATTCGGCCACGGGCGCGCTTGCTCGGAGACGCGTGTGGCAATATCATCATGATTGTTATTACTATCGTAGTTGTTTCTTGTTTACCCACTAACCTGTGCTGCATAGGGCAGGCGTGAGCCTTTACTTAATTTCTCTCGCGCTCATGAAATGACACATATACGCTGACTCTTAAAGCTTTGACAACATGCAGTGCTTAAAGTCTGCCGTAATCTGCGGGGGGTCTCTACAAACTCTGATTTAAGAGGGGAGAGGGGGGGGGTGGTGTCAGGTACACACAAAACCGACTTGACTATACCCCGTTTCACCTTACGTCCGGACGCAGCGAATGCTACGAGCTATCTTAGCCAATCCCGTTCTGTGGACGTGGCCCGTGATACGTTTTTCGCGCGTCGCTGTGCTCGTCACGTGACACTCACACGGCCTGCGATTGGCTCCGATGGCTCGTAACATCCGCTGCGCTTAAACGTAAGATGAAACGAAGTGTAGTGTGTATCCCAGGATTTCATTTAGAAAACTAGAACACCTAACGACGCGATATAACTTGAGTGGGGGAAATCAGATCATGTATATTGTAAGAATCGATAGTTACGGTTGTGGTATTGTGAAAGCCATAAGCACAACGGGGGGTCTCAGACCCCCCGTCAAAATATTTGGGGGTCCGCGATCCCCCGGAGACCCCCTGACGTTAAGCAATTGGTAACATGTCCAGAAGAGATTACGACCGCTGCCTCTTATTCTGATCCTGAAAGTATCTTAATAAAAAACCCGTGCGTTATCTTATTACACAAGAATTCTTACACATTAAAGATCACTTAAAATTGCAGCAGTTCTGGAAGCGTATCACGCTATGAGACGTTTCCTATAGATCTAAGATGAGCCAAGTAGCCCAGCAACGCAGAGTCTTCAAAAGTTTAGACCCCACCGCGCGCGCGGCCGTAGCGGGCTCGCTTCCGTGCAGCGGCGCTCTTGTCGTCGGCGCTCGCTGGCTTCGAGATTTTAATGCGAAAGCATTAACTTTCCCATGGAGCGAAGCAGGTGTTGTCTGTAGCAGCGAAAAACGGCACCTAAGCTCCAAATGGCTGCGCGAAAAGGCTCCTAAATTCCCATTGGCTGCAACGGGTCATGTGGCTGCATAGCAACGGCATCATCTTTGCTTAGCCAGCCGAACTGCTGGCAGTGCAGTGAGAGGGGGGACGCGGGAATGCGCTGACCCGGCGTTAGGCCTAACGAATAGGCCCATCGTTACAGTTTTAGGTCTAACGTCGTCAACCGGTATGCGCGGCTGTTTGACATGAGGGGGGGGGGGGGGGCGGGTATGCTCTGCCCTGTCGTTATGCCTAATGTTACGCTTTGAGGTCACACGTCATCAACCGGTACACGCAGATAGGGCGATGATGATGATGAGAGGACACGTGATTTCAGCACGCGCTGCGCTGAGATACGCACTCCCGGCGCAGCGCCGAGCTTCGCAATTCCGCCGCTGCCTCACGCAGCGGCTCAACAGTCAACAGCGGCCGCAGCGCCGGCCGGGAGTGCGCACCGCCGCACTCCCTGCCGGCGCTGCGGCCGCTACTGCTCTTTTTGGCGCCGAGGAACATGGCGGCGCCTGAAGCATCTATATCGTCGACGGCAGCAACCTCGGCAGTAGCGAAGCGTGGCCGTCCACGCCAGTACACCACAGAGGAAATAAGGGAGCGGACATTAATGATTTCGCATTCACAACTCATAAGAAGTGCCTGGATGTTTTTTTTTTTAGAGTGAGGGTATAATGGCTAGCGAGGGGGAACTTCGCTCTCGCTGTTGTTCGCCACTCTGTTATCAAGGCGAGCGCAACGCGAGAGCGAAGTTCTCCCTCGCTCTTAAAAATCTCGCAGCCAGGGAGCACCGACGATGAGAGCGCCGCTGCACGGGAGGGAGCCCGCTCCGGCCACGGGCACGGTGGGTGCTAAATCGTTTAAAAAAGGTTGAACCTTACTAAAGCGCACTCGCTAGAGAATAGGCGCTGACACGCACGACAGCGCCCTTCGTGCGTATCAGCACTACAAGCGCTTCCGTGCTGACACGCGCCTGTCGTGTGTTGTGTGTGGGATTTTTCAGTCCTCTTCTGTGCGGTGTTGGACACCAAAACTGCGTCAACTAGTTTTTTCTATACTTATTTTACCGTGGAATAACCCAACCAAACCAATATATAAATACTCTGTAGTTTTGTAAATGCCTCAAATCGCCGTTGTGGTAAAGCCAATATGCAAAGCACCAAATTAAAACAAGCAAAACTCTAGAAAAAATGCCACCTTGCTAGCGAAATAAAAATGAGTGTGAAGCCTAGCTGGGGATAATTATCTTGACATAACACCTGACGCTGTAGCGTTACGTTTTGAAACGTTCTATTTCTGTTGTTTTTTTCTTTGACATAGAATATCTTCATTTTTCTCTACCATAGTCTCATGTGTTACTTTATTATATACCTCGTTGTCTGCTTGAAATTAAAATAAGGTACTGTTTGCTTTGAGTGAACATGTTGAGAATTATCTGAAGCGTTCTATACAGCATCAATACCGCTTGTTTTTTTTTTAGGAATTTTATGTTATTACTGTGCCAAATTTAGCGATTTATGCGTCAATCGCTTGTTTTAAAATCGTGGAAAAGAAACTGCCTGTTGTTTGTTGGTCCTGCTATGTTTATAAAAAAATGTTCAATTCAGTCTAACCTGTGACGCCAAGAATTGGAAGACTGTCCGTCAAAAACAGATTATGGCACGTGAATGTTAAAATAAACCCGTTTATGAGAGAGATTTATTATGCGTAATGTGAGCATAGAGTTTTGAGCATAAATGATCTACCACACAATTTATGCTTTCACTGGTAAGACATGGTTGTAAATGAATTTTGTCAAACTTTGAGATTGTTTTCTTTCTTTCTTTTTTGTTTTTGTGCCACAGAGCTATTCTAGGGTATCGGATACCCGTCAAGCTGACCCGCCCCCCCCCCCCCTTCTTTTCCCCTGCGTTAATTTGATAAAATAAAAGTAATGGTATTGTATTATAAAATATATATTGTTTGTGCACACTTAACACTCTCTTTGTCAACTTTTTTTCTTGTGAGATGTATAAAAGGAAAAGTCTCTTAACTGCAGCAAATAATTTTACCTCTAACCAGGTTCGAGGCTCTTAAACCGTAGTAGGTTTATTTTTTTAATTTATCATCTCCAATAGAAACATTTGGAGCTATTGGCAATACATATACTCATTAGAGCAAGGCAACTTAAAGGAAGATTCAGACTTACTACCACTTACTTCTGCACTTGATGTTACATTGATCTTCGTCCATGAATCTGTTTTCCTCATATGGTTCTTTTTCTGTAAAACCAAACATCATCGGCAAGCATTGGTCGGTCCTCCAGTCGTAAAAAAAGGCCTCAAAACGTCTTTCGCCACTCCCTATGTCAGGATCCAGGTAGCACACATTCACTGCGATGTCAGACTGGCATGAAGTTGAACGCGAACCTGAAACCAAGTGCAATTGTGGATATCAATGTTTATAATACGGATTACTTTTGGCACAAACTGTTTGAGATGTTGCGTGTTGAGACAAAGAGAGGTCGAACTGTCCTGCCGATAGGAAAAGTTTATTCAAGCTTTAGCTGAGTAATTTAGCATGAGCAGCACTCCTCCTCTCCAAATGGTGGTGATTTCCCTTGTGAAAAAGGTTATATGAATCTATATAAGAGCTTATATGGAATATCCAAAAACTGATATGACATATGAAACTGATATGAAATACCCCAAAACTGATATGCGACATATAAGAACTGATATGCAACATATTCAAACTGATATGCAACATACAATTTCCCATGTAATATCAGAAATAAATTAATTTTTTTTTTCAGTATCCAACGTGCCGCGCGGGCAAGCAAACACGTGGCTTGGAACCGCAGTGGAGCGGCTCAATTTATTGACTTTTAATTATTTATGGCATGACCGTCTACCTTTTCCTAAGAGATTCATCCCCTGAGCCGTTCACAAAACTCTCAGAAGTATGACATTACTGAAAAAGAATTCAACATGCTGGAAATATTATTTATTGCTTAGGTGGTCGCCGAAAAAATCTGACCTTCAAAATGACCAGTATAAAAGGCTGAAACGCAGAGCTCTCTCTCTATCTCTCTCTCTCTCTCTTGCTCGCTCGGATGTAGTAATCGGGTGTGCTGTTGTATTCATCATTGTTGTGCCGTGTATGTGTACGCGCTCAATGTATATGTTCAGCTGATGCTAGTGGTATGTTTAATGTATCTACATGTGTGTATAATAAAGGTGTCCGAAGGGCACGAAGTGTAATGGTGGCGTGAGCAAATAAAAACAATTTGTAGCATATGAATTGGGAGGTACCTAGCGCCACCTAGCCTAGATGAAACTGATGTGCAACATACAGAGCTGATATGAAATACCTAATAAGTTTTGATATGAATATGTGTCCAATAAACTTATCAGAAATAATATCATATAATTTTTTTCAGTAGAGTTACATAATCGCTAGCGGGGTACGATGCAAATTCAAATCGATAAAAGTAGGAGTACGGATGAAACCAAGGATGTAGCTTTGGGGTCCTCAGTGTGACCGTTCATACTACAGAATTTATACTTTATTTTTCTATAAGTAAAAGTGCAGTGAAATACTTGGATGTCATAAAGTCACAGTCGGATTGACTAAAATACAAGATCAAGTCGCATTCATTATGCTCGGCTGGTTTTTCAAGTGATACCACAAGCACAAAGACGACGACAAACGCAGTGATGTTGCACTTTACTTGCTGCTTGACTGACTTCACTGGCTCGTATAGTTTTCTGTCCTCTCACTTATGGTGTAAAAAAGCATAGCTCCCAGCTGTACTGCCCTAAGACAATCGGCCACTGATCGTTTCTTTAATAAAGATTTTGTACTTATATTTTTAAAGAAGACCGCTGTACAAGTGCAGATGAAGTTGCAGTACAGTCGTGAATAATGTAAGCTCCCCGCGACGAGAGTTTTAGGCAGTGCAATAAAGAGCAAGAGTAAAATAGTGTGTCTCTACTGCGACTCAGCATAGCCCTTTAAGTGTTTAAAAATTCGCTTCAATGCACCTCGCTTCCACGTCCTTTAGCACCACTCAATTATGCCTGAATCTGGTTTGATTTTATGCCAGCGCATAATTCTATATCGCCAGCGAAGCTTTCTTCTTCTCTCTTTTTCATGTCAAGCTGAGCCAGAAAAGTTTGGTGATACACTATTATCTGCTATTTTCCTGGACGCTACTTCAACTTCTCGTCTTGGTCTTGGGACGCTGGTCTTTCTCTGTCACCACTCGGTTGATTTTTGCTGAATTTGCTCATTTTTCAAAACATCAACCAAACTGACAACACGGGTATGACACTCCGGATACAAATATGTCTGTCCTATTGTAGATTCACAAACGTTGAAATAAATCACGTGCACGTAGGTATTTAATGATTAGTTCACTGGTGCACACAAAATGTTCAAGTAAAAATAAGGAGAATCCTGTAAAACGCGTACCCCAGATATCAACTTGTGGCTTCTTAGCGACCAAATTTCAGCTCCTCTCGTGGGTATCTTTTTGTTGCTCACGACTGTAAAACTTGTTAAACGCGAAGTCCAGGTTTTTACAGCGGAGTTGTTAAGGGCTAGCTTCCCCAGGATCGTGTCCCCCGCAAAGAAATGTCGACACAAAACTGGGGTTGCCGCCGTCGCTCATAGATGGCGGTACCTGTCCAGAGTGTTGTGTTTGCCGGTTGTCCGCTTGCTGCCGTCGCTCATAGATGGCGGCAACATTTTTTTTTTGAGGAAGAAGACCGGGAACGGAATGAGCGGCGAAGTGCGCAGCAGCGCGAATGGTTTCGAAATTACCGCGAGGCGTCTATCGCCTAAAGTTCCACTGCGTCGAGCGCTTCAGATTCCCTTGCGAAAGAAGAGCAGATCGCTCGCCTGGAAAGCCACCGCGGAGAACAGAAGCTACAGCTCCGCTGCTCTTCCTTCTTCACCAAAGTGGAAAGGCTGAACGTTTTTTTGTTTTTTTTAGCGAAGTTAGTTTTTATGCTTCATGGTGGAACCTTAAATCTGTCACATATGCCCCTGATTTCCCCAGTGCATCTAAAACCACAATACTATCTGTATTAGTGTTTTGTTATATTGCCGCAGACTACATATCTGTAATTTCTTAATTGCCGGAAAAAGCCTCAAACGCGTATTTTGTGTAGCGTAAAAAAACATTCGCTTCGAGGTCAACATTTTCTTGAACCTGACTTACAGGTGCACAGTGATATTTTTCTGCGAGTCAACCACTGACCCCTTAAAAATCGCTACCCGGAATGGTGCTCAAAAATATCTCCTTGGGTGGTTAAGTTTGATATGCTATAGGACAAAATATTGAGGTTTTATCTCCTTATTGTTAACGTTTTTTCAAAAGCTCTAGGTTTCGAACATATTCTTAGGTGTTCCCCTTCCATGCTAACATTTTGCAGATTTTTGTTTGCTCCTGCACTTTTGTTTGTTTCTAGACTGTGCATGATGGTAAATAAAACGTAAAGCTCTCGCGTACTTGAGGACTGTGTTCATCCCCTCCCCCAACAAAATTATCCTCAGCCCCAAACATGTAGATTTTTGTCAAGTTTTAGCGTTTTCGTCAGTGTTGTAGGCGTTACCAGAAAAAATAACGAAATACGTTACTCGTTACTTGAAAAATAAAGGAACGCGTTACCGACAGACGTTACCTCAAAATTAAAGGTACGCCTTACCGTTACCGATAAAGAGTAACGCACGTTACTTGTGCATTACTTCTTATTTATAAATTGACGTAACAAAGATTTTTTGTTTTGGCGATGGCGTTGTTTGACATTGGGAGAAAGGGAATGGGCGTTGGAGGTTTTCTGAAGCAGAACTTCTTGAGACACGAAAACACAGGCAAAATGTTTAAGATGTGTGGAATGAGTGCAATAAGTATTGACTTGACGCCTATTGGCGATTTTTATCGCGTGTTTTTGAACCTACTTTCACGGCTTCGTGTTTTGACCGCCAGGCACTGTGAATATCTGATTCGCTCTGGAAGGCTGGAGAGTGAACCTGTCGGCACGGCTTTCAGTTCTAGCCACTTGGTGCCGTAGATTTCGAGCGGCGGAGAAAGGCTCACCGGAGAAAAGCTCACCAGAGAAAAGCTCACCGGAGAAAAGCTCGCCGCAAAAATGGCAGATGCGGAGGAAAGCTCACCGGCCTTTGAGCGGATGTGGAGAAAAGCTCACCGATTTTTTTTTTTAACTTAGCGGATTCTGCGTCAAACATTGCAATTTAACATAATTCGCATTCGTCAATTCATTAAAAATACGTCCATTTTTTCAATATTCTTGCAGTTCATTGGGCATATTTACTAATTCATCAAAAATTAGTAATCACCCATTCTGTATATTAATGAAGCCGCAAGTATAAAATCAGATCATCGTACACCGGTAAAAAAGGCAACAATTTATTGACAACTGGCAGGCTGCCGTCGGTAGCTCTGTCAAATAAAGATGTTTGTTCTTTGCGAGCTAATATGAATAGCGGTGTGTGAACCGTTTCAGTTTCAAATATTTTGTAGTGCCTAATAGATAAGTAGGTGTTTGTTGATGTAATCAGTGTCGGCTACGCTTTTTGTTCTGTTAATTTCACTAACAAAACTTTAGTTGCGAGAACATATTCGTCCTGCCGTGTTTGTTGTCTTCACTCCGTCGTCGTCGTTTGAGTGGTTTTTATCACGTATAACGTTTACCAACTCGTCCTATTTGCTACCTTACAGAAGACTACTTCTTATATTCGCGACTCCAGCGAACTATAGGGGGCGAGCTGGTAGGCGAAATGGCGGACGAAAGGAGGTCGTTTTGCGAACCAGAACATACAGAGCGAAGTACCAGGAAATGGACACAGTGTGCGCTGCCTGTGGAGAGGAGGACGAAACGGCTGAGCACTTGATACTCTACTGTAAGGGCTTCACCCTATGCATACCGAAGACAACATAGATTTAATAAGGTCATTGGGTTTTAGAGACAGCGAAGGAAAAGTGGATTTCAAGGCAGTAGAGATTACCAAGCAAAGATTAAGTGAATGGTGGCAGAAAGCGAGAAAAAACTAGGCATTTTCTTATTAACTGATGGCAAGGGGGATTTATAGCCTCACTTTCTTTTCAGTACGGAGTGAATATAGTTTTCACATTTAAATATTCTAAGCTTAAAGGGTAAGACAAAATGGCTAGGTGGCGTAAGCTACCGCCCGATCCAAAGGGCTCAGCCGTATTCATTCATCATCCATCCATCCATTCATCGCCAATAGGTCACGAGTAACAACGGTGCCAGTGTGCAGCTCTGAAGGTCATGGGTGGCTCGCCGTTGAAAGGCACTATCACACAAAGGCAGCGTGGGGAAACACCAGCACGAACGGCTAGAAAACGTGCTTCTCCGTGAAAGAAAAAAGTTTCGATATCCTACTGACTGTTATGTCCTATTTTCAAAGGTTAACAAAAGCTCCAAAAAGAATTTCAGGCACCGCGTTGTTGCGCATGCACTTTCAGATTTTTGGCATTTACAGTTTTGATTTTCAGGTTTTAGGCAGACATTATTAAGTTTTCGAACTTTTTCCTGTTCTTCAAGTTCATGAAAATTTTAGTTGGGCTTTCGTTGCCTACAGAGTAAGCCACAGAAAACACTCGCCCGCAATTATTAATTTGGGAGCAATATACTCAATGAGCTTAACAAATAATACAAAAAAGGACATTTTATTTGTAACAAAGCTGACGAATTTTAATGTTAATTGATATAGGTTGTGCATGATCCAACAGCCTCCATATAAAAAGAAGAATAAAAATCGGTGAGCTTTTCTCCGCATACGCTCAATGGCCGGTGAGCTTTTCTCCGCATCCGCCGGTTTTGCGGTGAGCTTTTCTCCGGTGAGCTTATCTCCGGTGAGCTTTTCTCTGGTGAGCTTTTCTCCAGTGAGCTTTTCTCCGGGATTCGTTGATTTCGCTGGAGTCGCCAATACTTCGTTTGAAGTGCTGACGCAGACGACGCTACGAGCTAATAGCACCAATCAGGCAGCTTGAAAAGCGCAAGTCATTGGGCCTCTTTTGTTTATAATTGTTTCAGCGATGACAAAACACGTACTTAAGCCTGACGTACACCATAAGGGTGCCCTTTTGAGGCTGTCTGATTAGTCCCATCAACTCTATTGCATCGCTTGCGTCTGGACTTATGGCAAAACGAAGTATAGAAACACGAAAACAATGTAAGGGTACTTTTTTCAGGTCTTGGGAACAAGAAGCATAACGTTACTACGTTACCCCTTACTCGAAATAAGTAACGTAAGTACGTTACCTGTTACTGTTTTGGAAAAGTAACGACCACGTTACTAAATAACTAAAAAACGTAACGCATTAACGGTAACGCCGTCACTTGTTACGCGTTACCGCCAACACTGGTTTCCGTCTTATATCTACCCCCTCAACCATAGAGATTGTACATACTAACTCTAGAGGAAAAGGTCCACCATTTTCCCATGCATTCTGGCTGCCGCAAGCGGCGGAGCACGGAGACAGACCCTTGGCTTCCCACACATGGTTACCAACTGCCTTCGATTTCACGAATAAAATTATATCATCAGAGCAGTTTCATGAACTTCAACAATCCACATACTTACCGGTGGAAAGATATTCGCGTTCCTTTCGAAGCTTTCTTTTTGCATAGCGCGTAGGTGTACGCCCTCGCGCAACGCAAAACTAAACCAGATAAGCGGCTTCACGGGTGGGGGGCGAGTGGGCGCTGCCGAGGAATACAAAACAGCGCGAGATTTCGACAGAAGGGAAGTTAATGCAGCGTAATGAGTATATTGCTCTTTATAAGCGTTAGAATAGCTCAGAATCTAGTTTACAACGTTAAGTTATCACTGTTTATATTGCTGACAGTTTTCGGTCTTCGCGATTACCATTGCGACTGTCGTCCTTCAGCTGGCAACAATGGTCTCTTTGTCTAGTGTTCTGTCGCTCTCTTTCGCGATCTTTCCCTCGAGACCCCGGATGTCGGCGCACGGGATCTGCCACTCCTCCTCACCCACCTTTACCCCCCTGCCCTCAACACGATCAACAATCTGTTAACAAATGGCTTGAACATTTACGAACAAAGAGAAAAGAAACCCGAAGGAAACCTTTTGAGTCAGAATGCTGTTTTGTAATATAATCGGGAAAAGTCACATAATAACATTTACTCCCAGAAATATTTTATTATTAGCTAGTAGTTTTTTTTTTCTTTGATCCTCAGAGCATAGAAAGTTCGACGCCTCGAACACCTGAAAGGTTGACGCTTTAAGCGCCTGAAAGATTGAGTGTTTTGAGCTTATCGCGATGTCCGGTGCCGCTGCCACAAAGCGCACTGTCGAAACAATGAAATAAGAAAAAAACACAGAGACATCCTCGTAAGCAATGCTTTTTTTTTTTTTTTTTTTCGCATGCATATTTTTTTAACAACGTGCCTCTAGAAACGTAGAACGGCCAGAGTATTCCTCATTACATATGCCATTTGACGTTAAAGGTGTACTCCGGCGTTTTCTTCATTGTCCCCGGTTTGCCTGAAAGTTGGCTAAACCAATACCACCTAGAATACAAGGCCTGCGCATGACGTTTCGTTAGTAGATCTCCGACCCGCCCCAAGCGGCAAACACCCCGAAGCTTGACGAGAGTAGGGGCCCCGCGGAGCGCGGGCGAAAAGTGATTCCAGCGTCCCTGGCGAGCTCGGAGCCTCCGCTAGCAGACGAATACTCCGCTACGCATTGGTTTTGCCCATTTCCGTGCGAGGTGACCAACGAAAAAAAAACATTATCACGGGTATTTGTTGCTTTGAATGTTAAAAAATAGGTGCCTCCTCATAAGTGAAGGGCATTTTCTTCGCGTGGGAAAGATGTTAGAGTTTTCAGATTGCAATTTTGGGACTCTCCTGAAGAAAACACCCTGTTACACTTTATGTATGCGAGACAAAACACGAATGTACCTTCACAATGTCTTTTGAAAAAAGGGCAATGTACAAACATTTTAGAACGTAGCTGCGTTTCAACTTTACTGTTCTTATCAATCAATTTGTTTTGTAGTTGCAGTTCCCATTTCTCATGAATGTCTTGCTTATAATTGTCTTGTCGAATAGGCGAATAGGATGAAGAAGCAAAAGGCAATTTCGAACTACGTACGTTATTCCGATGTCAGTTTGCTCTGGAAGAATTCGATTGTGCACATGCAAATTTGACGCTATTATTGAAACTGTAACTAATAAAAGCGGAGTTACAAGCAAAGCAGACTTTTTGCGCGTCCAAAAGAAAAAAAAAAAAAAAACAAAAAAACAAGAAGAGCGTCGTAGTGCAAAAAAAGAAAAAAAAAGTGATTTCGGTCACGTTATATACGATGCACAGATTCCGATTGTTAGCGCCCGGACGACTAACGTCTTCGTCGCCTTCTACGATAAAAGTCGGCACCCTTTGCACCCCCGTCACTAACTCTTTCCATTTTTTCAGTCTACTTTCTTTTTATTTTAGAGGAGGAGCTACGACGTCGCGTTCTTTCTTCCTCCTGCTTTTATGTTGTTTTGTGTGTGTGTGTGTGTGTGTGTGTGTGTGTGTGTGTGTGTGTTTTTGTTTACTTGACGTTCGGACCATCGCGCATATTGTTGTGCCTTGTTTGGACCTAGTTTACCTAGTTTTTGCTCTATTTTCTTTACTTCGGCGCTTACTACCGCCAGTCCGTCTGCTACGCTGTGCCCGGACATTTTGAGGGCCGTCTGCAACTTTGTTGTTGTTTTCTTCTACTGTCGTATGTGATAACCTCCTAGTTTCGCCTTCGATTGAGTTTCTAATCCGAAATCTTCATACGTGCTTTTAGATGCGGAGCATCTCTTGCTCGGGTCTATGTCCCGCGGCGTCGGCGTTGTAGTCGGCACTCGAACTACGCACGCGCAACTCTCCTCCTTCCCTCTCTCCAACAGCTGCGCGTTACTCTCTCCGCTCTCTCTCTCTCTACCAGCTGCGTGCACTGCGCGTGCGTTCGCTTCTCCTCACACCGCGCGCACGCGCAACTCTCCTCCTCTAGTCTCCTCTCCTTCAAGTGTGAAAAAAAATAAACGGCGAGCGGCGAGCGTTCCAAGTTTCTCTGCCGCGAGCCGCGACGAAGGCTCGCGTAGGGGGTAACGCTAGGGCAGTCGGTGGCGCCATCTCTCGACGTCAGCACGCAACTGACTTTTTCCTCGGAACCAACACGATGCTCCGCATCACCCCATGGTTCCCCTCGGGAAGATGGTGTAATGTTTTTTTGGTATTTATTGAATATATTAAAATGTGCAAGCTCCGTATACATTTATATTCAAATTTTACTTGTCTACGCCGGAACGTCTGCTATGGGTCATCGTTTTTTGATCAACCGGCCGCCTTCGGGCATACACCAGCGCATACTTGGAGATGGCAGGCGTGTCATGTGCTGCCTACCACTGCAAAAACAAGTTTTTACGATGTGTTAGAAAGTCCTTCTTCCGCTTTCCGAAGACCGAACAAACGTGAGTAATTAAGTTGCTGCAACATTAAAATTAAGCTAAAACAAACAACAAAAAGAAAAGAGAAGCTCCTTTTTTATGCTGCTGCTTTCCATATTTTTCCTCTATGTGCCGCAATGATCGTCGTCGTTGAAGAAGTTTTTGGCTGGGTGGTTTGTATCTTTCTATCGTCTGCTAAAGTGTTGTTTTATTCGCCGTTGTTCGCTACCTCTTCCCCATTTCTCTTTATTTTTGTCTGAGAAGGGGACCCCATCTTTCCTGCAAAGTTCGGAAAATGTTTGCATGGTCATTTTCTCGTTACTTTTTTTTGTTTTTGTTGTGCTTCAGCGGCTGGTTCGCTTGCTCTGGTAATCTTAACATGTTGTTTGCGCACGTTTTAATGATCACCTATTTAGGTAAGAAACTGTGGCAACGCGCAGTCTGCAACGGATCAACAGTAACCTCCTACGACGTAGTTCGAGCAGCTAAACGCCTTTCTTCCGCTTCCCAGATGCCCTCCAAACTCGTGTGATCCCGAGTGGCGTTTGAGACCGCTAAATAGACTGCTCTATCTTTGTTTATGCGTGCGTTGTTATTTGATTGTCGTTGCAGTTGCGATCAGTGGATTCCGCTTCGCAAGCGGACTGACCGCAATGAATTGTTTCAGCTGTTGGGGTGACGAAACGGGGCTCGCAAAGCGTCTGCTTACGTAGACTCCGAGTCCTTTATCGGCGTTCGCCGCCGCTTCCGTGGGTTTTCGGAGGAATTACGCCGCATTTACTGGCGGCTGCAGCTGCGTGCGCGACTGCTTAGCGCGTGCTAATAACGAGCTACCACAGTTCATTTGCAATGTGCATGCGACACCATCAAGATTGCCGATCTTAGCAATGTAAGCTCGTTCTGAGCACGACCACTGAAGCAGGCGATGCAGCAGGCGATGGAGCAGACGATGTAGCAGACGATGGAGCTCATCCGGGCTACCTAGGGGGCACTGAGGGGATCTACTAGTGATGACGTTTAGAGGAGGAAACGCGCAGGCCTTGTGTTCTAGGTGTTATTGGCAAAACACACCCCTAAACATCGCTGAAATGATAACCTAAATATTGGGTCAAAGTAATCTTTGTTTCGCGAAGTTTTTGAATTCACAATTTTGGTCCTCACCGTGTTTTACAAAGTGAGTCTCTACTGGCAACAGTGAAAAAGTGGCGTTAGAGGAAGGCAGGGGTTTGCTCTTTGGACTGCAGACTTTGTTCCCAACTGATTACAAGCAGCTTCGTGGTGCCCAATGAATGTCATGGAAGCTCGCACCAGCACCCACGCAGCAGCACGAGACAAATGCTCCGCATTGTCCATTTTCAGACTGCCCACTCAAATCGCAAGCCTGACTTACCTTGATGTCACGACATTGAAAAAGCGGTAATATTTTAATGTCTGCTTTTGCATCATTCAGACTTGCGATCTCACAATAACTGGTCTGAATTTCGCGATGCAAAATAGCGTATTGGAAAGGGTAACGGAAGGTGATTTTAAAATTACAGTTACTTGTTTCAATTACAAAATTCGCAGAAGCACTCCTTTAGTGAAAAGCGCCACCGATGTAAAAAGTCGATCGGACCAAACAAAGAGAGCTAAATAGGTAATGTCCCGGCAGTTGTCCTCTTTTTGTGAGCACGTCCTAATTGGCTAAACTAACCAAGCGCACTCAATGTATCGCGACTTTGTGTTTTTAGTGAACTTGCCGTTACACGTTACACGCCTCAAATTTTACCGAAACTGACATGTTTCCGCAGCAGGAACTGCGGCGAGAAATTCTTCTGACATGAACATAATGAAGCACGTTTTGAGAAAAGAAAATGGCGTCTTTCTCTCTACTATTTCTACAGTGCTTCGCCATTTGCATGCTACAACCTGCACCGTGACGCCGCCTGTACAGAGAACGTCGGTAATTGGACGAGGCCCAAAGTGCATCTGTAGAAACTTTAATTTTTTTAATGTACTCTCGTGCCCAGTAGAAAAACTGCTCTTTTCTATGATAGCTGATGCCTTATACGATAGATCTAACGACGTTGTATACAACAATTAAAATAGCACGCAACAGCAGGGCTCCTAAGTGTACATGCGTTTGTCATAAATGATCTAATTTCCTCTGTTTCCCGTACCGCCAATTGTGTTTTAACCAAGTAAGAGTTTTTTATGTCTACAGATCATTACGATTTGCTTATACGTAGAACACAATGTGTGATACTTACCAGTTGAAACATCTTTGATGTTATTGCTCTTGCTCACAACACCTGTTTGTTTGGCAGTAGCATAAAAGAAAAAGCAAAATACGCTTATTTAGTTCATACAGAATTCTCAGCTTATGATATACGAGTTGACTTAAAGGATATGCAAAATAGTGTTTTAACGAGAGTATATAACGTTTTGCGTAATGCACAAACTAAAGATGATTGTCATGCAGGTGATTATCTAACATATATATCTATTTGAAAGTATTGCAGTACCGCTGCAGTACTTTCACCGTGCTGCTGTGCGATGTGAAAAACGCGGAGGGTGTATGGTGGAAACTACGGTCAATCAACGGCCAAGAATGGCATGTCTATTCGAATGCCTGAAATATGTTAAATATTAGGACCTGCACTAACTATACATGTATTTTTAAAACTTCACAGATTTGCAAAAAAACAAAAACAAAAGCATGAAAGCTAGATTAATGCTTTCAGTGCAGGTGAGTTATACTGCCAGAGGGACATACTATAAGGCATAATCGTCACAATCACGTGGTTAATTAAATAATGTTGAGAATTATCTTTTTAAGCGTTGATGATAAAGATATGGTTTCAATCAAAAACTTGCGACGCGTCATCAAAAATAATTAAGCACATTTTAGAAGGATTTGGGGTGCGTAAAAATCCTGGGGGTGCGCTGAAGTTACCACTCGTGCAACAGGTCCATGTCTAGTGGAAGTAAAAAGCTCCCGCAGGGTTTTTACATTTTTTATCGTCCGTGTTTTTGCACCGTCAGCATTGCGCCCGTTGCACGAGTGGTAACGCACCACTGCAGTTGCCATGAGTCCAAAATCGTTCTAAAATTTATTTAGATGTATACAAAGCAATAATCAAGTTTCTAATTGAAACTATATATTTATTGTCACTAATTGAAAAGGTAATTAACAATTGTTATTTAAACACCGGATGGATGAAGAAAGAATAAACGATTAACACTGGGACAACACAACCACATCTTTCAACTAGCGACAGACGATTAAAAATTCCCACAGCGAGCAGCCAAATAAACCCAGGAGGGAAAAAAGGGGGGGGGGGGGGGGGGGGGGGGGGGGGGGAGGGGGGGGATAGAAGGGGAAATAAAACGCAAAGAGCAAGTTCAGCAGGTTCGGCAGAAAGATCACAGAACCATTCGCCATGACCGCAGCAAACAACAACGTGTCAAACCCTTCCCTCCTGCCGACCAAAACTGAGGTTGAATTTCTAAAATCCGAGATAAACCCACCTCTCTGACTCGCTCTTCGCGTTTATTATCTTCCCTTCTCCCCCCTCCCCCCCCCCCCCACCCCCCCCCCTTTCCCTCCTGGGTTTAGCTGGCTGCTCGCTGTGGGAATTTTTAATCGTCTGTTGCTAGTTGAAAAATGTGGTTGTGTTGTCCCAGTGTTAATCGTTTATTCTTTCTTCATCCATCACTTGAACCAAAACGCTCTTCTCCCAAGCATAAATACCGGACTTTCCTTAACGATAACACCTTATAATATGCACCCTGGTCGTATAAAGCGCCTGCACAGACCGCGTTAGTGTAGCCTTAACGGCTTTTCTAATACAAATATGTAAAACATAGAGACTATGCATGACGACGTCTTACAAGTGTTGTAAGATAGTCGTCATATAGATAAAAGTCAAAGTCTCACAACTACAGCAAAAGGCCTCAAAGAGTTTGCGTTTTCAACAATAAACTTTAGCCAAATTATAGAGTAATGCTGACAACAGGACTAGCCAAATCATTAACAATTGAGGGATTACAGAGCATGAACAGTATACATTTTCAAAAACTTATTTTGGAGAAAATTGTTTAACCAAATTGCATAAAAACGCCCGAATTGTAAATAGACGAATAAATTTGTACGCATAGTTGTAATCATTCTAAAAACAACTATCTTTAAGCTGAAAATCTAGCTGAATTAGAAATGGGCACTAACATTAACTAAAAAAATATTATTAGTAAAAATAATTACCCGTTGCTGCAATCGCAAGAATCCATGCCACTTCGGTGAGCATTGCTAGCTGTATTTACACTGATGGGGAATGTAAGTTGACGGCTGATGTTTGAACGTTTGTTAATATACCTTACGCATCCTGCAGGCGAAAATATATAATGATTTTAAAGACAAAAAAGGCAAAACATTGAACTGTTGTATACAAACCCTTTCATGTGCACACAACAACTACAAAAGCTTTTTTTAGCATCTGGAAATTGCGACGCACTCCTGACGTCAGTTCGTAGGAGTAATAAAAAAAAGCTAATCATATTGAGCAAGGCGCAAAATATGGTGTACCCGTGGCAGATGTTTCGAAAACGTATGTGTAAATACTTCCGTATGCTGCGCCCAACGAAATTTAAAAAGACGCTACCTAAGACTATTTATCATTGGGTGTATTTGCTTTAAATAATCTTTGATAGCCTCCTAGCTATTCTAAAAATTAAAATGTAACAATAATAATATTGATAATAATATTACTACTACTACAATTACTGCTACTACTGCTACAACTAAAATTACCAATAATAATACTTTTTATTGACTCAGGAGATACAATAAAGATTATTGGCTCTTCTTTACCGATACTCATTCACTTATATATATATATATATATATATATATATATATATATATATATATATATATATATATATATATATATACTATAGAATCTATACTCACGTTTAGAATATTCTCACATACTCACGTATAAAACCTACACTCACGTAGAATACAGTCTGCAACTATTGAATGTGTCGAACCTATTTAACCCATTGTTAAACATAACTATAAAACGATAAATTGAAGAAATGTTGATAAGGTTCATGGACAGAGTGCACAAAAACTAATTATTTGTTTTAGTTTTGGGTTAACGTAGAACGGAGCGAGTAAATAGTTGGTTATGGCAGCGTCTTGTTGCGTAAGAATTGGCTGGAAGTTCGTAGCAATGTTGTAGGCGTTACCGAAAAAAAACAATGTTAGTCGTTACTTGCAAAATAAACAAACGCGTTACCGTTACCGATAAAAAGTAACGCGCATTACTTTTGCGTTACTTTTTATTTATAAATTCACGTTAACAGCGCGTTTGGTTTTGGCGAGAGCGTTTCTTGACATTGGAGAAAGGGCATGAGCGTTGGAGTTACTGTTAACTGTGACTTTGTGCGTGTGGAAAAAGCAGGTAAAAGTTTCATGGTACGTGGAATGAGTCCAATAATTAATGACTTGGCGCCTAAACTTCGTTTCAGCTTAAGTCCAGACGCAGTCGACGCTGCGAGCTAATGGGACGAATCAAGCAGCGTCAAAACCGCAAGTCACTGGGCCTTTTCCATTATTTAATTGGTTCAGGGATGATAGAACACGTACGAAAACATGACGAACATCATAATGGCGTCTTTTGGACGCTCTCTGATTGGTCCCATCAGCTCTACAGCATCGGCTGCGTCTGGACGTACGGTAAAACGAAGTACAGAAACACGAAAGCACTGTAAGGGTACTTTTTTCAGGTCTTGGGAAGAATATGTAACCAGTAACGTAACTACGTTACCCGTTACTAGAATTAAGTAACGTAAGGACGTTACCCATTCATGTTTTTGAAAAGCAACGAGTACGCTACTAAGTTACCGAAAAACGTAACGCGTTATGGGTAATTGTATTAGTTGTAACGCGTTACGGCCAAAACTGGTTTGTAGTGAATATATACAAGAAGGACAAAGAAATTATGTTTCTAGTTTCATATTTATAAACTTAATAATGCATGCTTTTATGTTTGCTAAATATCACTGATATGTACTGTATCATTCTGTGGGGCGCAGGATGAAAGAGACATAGTCGCTGTGGACTAGCAGGACAAAAGGGTTTATCTTACACTAAGGTCAGCAACGTATGTACAAAAGGAACACCAACCAGTCCACCATGCCTAGCCATGCACAAGCCCGCGAGAGTCTCACCGCGCGTGAAACAACCTCGAGTCTTTTTCTTACGCGCGTGAACTCCGACATGCTATATCCACCATCCCCCTTTCTTAAGGCCGGTTCAGACACTTGCGTTTGAGTGCGTTTGACTGCGTTGCGTCGAGAACCGCAAGCGAGTCACCGGCACATCTGTGATCCGTAAGAAGCGTGGAATCCAATTAAACAAATCATCTTGACACGCGCTATATGCAGCAGGGATGTCTTGGTTTGTCGCCGCCGCAACGCAGTCAAACGCAGTCAAACGCAACTGTCTGAACCAGGCTTGAGAATAGAGGGAACATAGCTGGACTGTATACAGTTCTACAAGTCTTTCTTGAGTTCCGCGAGTTCAAAACTCTGGACACAAGAATTGCTCCTAAGCTCTCTTCACGATGGCTGAAAACGTTTCGGAGGAATTATGCACCTCCCACTCCTAGTGTGCTCGTGTGTTGGGTCGTAACACGAAGTAGGGACTTTTGTGCTTGTAGTTGTGTCTCCACTGTCATCCATAGCAGGCGACGACTGCTCCGGAAGCGGTACTAAGTGAGTGCGGTTACGTCGTACGGACTCTCTCTCAGCTTCTACCCAGTAGGATCTGGGCTCATCGGCCTGACCATTGACGACGCCTTGGCGCTGGAGGTCTACCAGCCAGACGTCTGTACCATCGTCTAGTGGGGACAGGTCCCGGACGCCGTGACGCCGATCGAAGTCTTGCTTCTGTTTTCGACGACTTTCTCTCTCGAATAGCCTCAGCTGTTTCTCGTCGGGAGTATGAGGACGAAGACTCTCGGAGGCCACTGGGAGCGTCGTACGAAGCTTCCCTCCCATCAAGAGAGGGGCTGTACCCGTTCTTGAGGGGGCTTGTCCTATATGCAAGCAGTGTCTCGTAGGGATCTTTTGATTTGTCTAAGGACCCTTTTATTATTTTTACAGCCGCTTCGGCGAGCCCGTTGCTCTGAGGGTAGTGCGGACTCGAGGTCACATGGCGGAAGTTATAAACTTGTGCAAACTTCGCAAATTCAGAATGGCATGTCTTAGAAAACTGTGGTCCGTTATCTGAGATAACCACTTCCTGGAATGACATGTCTGGCGAAAAGAGACTTGCAGTGGTTGACTACCGCGGCTCCGGTGAGGCTGCTCAGGCGGACTAGCTCTGGGTAACGCGAGTAGTAGTCAACCACTATCAGCCACCACTGACCACTGAGGTAAAAGAGGTCCATTCCCACCTGCTGCCATGGTCTTTCAGGGAACTCAATTGGCTTCAGTGGCCTTTGTCTGTTTCGGCTGTGTTTTAGGCAGATGTGGCACTTTTTAACAAGATTTTCCACGTCTGCGTCGATGTTGGGCCACCATACCGAACTTCTGGCTCTTGCTCGGCACTTTTCTATGCCGAAATGTCCTTCATGAAGTTGGACGAGGACTGACTTTCGGAATCTTTGAGGAATGAGGATCCTGGTTCCGCACATCAAGACGTCTCCGCCCATAGATATGTCGGATCTGTGAATCCAAAAGTCTTTAAGGTCGGCTCCTATATCTCGGCGACTTGGCCATCCAGTCGCACAACATTTGCTGATACGTTGGCATTCCTTGTCTACTTTCTGCTCAGCAGAGATTTGCTTAAGGCTTGGCGGAGTCACCGGCAGAGATGACGTCACGTGGTCTACGAAGCCTCGGATCTCCTCGGCGAGCTCCGTCGTTCCAGGCCGTTGAATTGGAGACCTAGACAGGGCGTCAGCCGCGGTGAGATCCTTTCCTGGAACGTAGGAAATAGTATAGGTGTATCTCATGAGACGCATTCGCATCCTCTGGAGCCGTGGCGTTAAGTCGTCGAGTGTTTTGGATCCGAAAATTGAAACCAGGGGTTTGTGGTCAGTTTCGAGTTGGAAACTTCTCCCAATCAGGAAGTCTCGGAACTTTTCACATGCCCAAACTAGAGCGAGGCCTTCCTCTTCAATTTGCGCGTAGCGGCGCTCGGTGTCGGTAAGGACTCTGGATGCATACGCGACGACCTTGAAGTGTCCGTTTTCCTGCTTTTGTCTCAGGACGGCACCAAGGCCGTACGACGACGCGTCTGCCGTGAGAACTGTCTGTTTGTTGGGGTCGTAGATGCCGAGTACAGGATCCGATGACAGGAGAGCCTTCCACTTTTTGAAGGCTTCTTCTTGGGGGCTTTCCCAGACGAAGTTCTGCTTCGACGACATCATTGACGACAATGGCCGCAACACTTCGGCCATGTTGGGCACAAATCTTGCTAGATATGTAGCCATCCCCATCACGCGCCTCAACCCTTTTTTAGAGGTAGGGTGGGGCATCTCGGCAATAGCACGAAGTTTTTCCCTGTCGGGCCGCACCTCGTCATTTTCAAGGATGTGCCCCAAAAACGATATGCTGCGCTTGCTGAACTCGCATTTGTCCTTGTCCAGGGTAACTCCGGCTGCTCTGAGACGATCCATCACTAGTCGTAGTCGTTGGTCGTGCTGCTGTCTTGTCGACCCCCAGATGAGTACATCATCCATATGGCAGACGACTTCATCCAGACCTTCCAGGATCTGAGCCATGCGTCGCTGGAAGTGTTCGGGGGCGGAAGAGATGCCAAATGGCAAACGGTTAAAGCAGAAGCGTCCGAATGGCGTGATGAACGTAGTCAGGAGCTTGCTGTTTTCGCTGATTGGGATTTGCCAGAACCCAGAAGTTGCGTCTATCTTGGAGAACATTTTTGCACCTTGTAGCATACCCAGAGTGTGTTCCACGGCAGGAATTGGATGCCATTCTCGCAGTATGTACCTGTTTAGTTCTGTGAAGTCCACGCAAATGCGGAGTGCCCCTGATGATTTTGGCACAACTACCATTGGCGCGCACCAAGATGTTGGCTCCGTTACTGGTGATATCACTCCTTCGTTCTGCATGCGTCGAAGTTCCTGCTTTGTTTTCTCGTACAACGGCAGGGGTACCCTCCGAGGAGAGGTCAGCGCGAAAGGCTTAGCGTCTGGCTGTAGCTTGACGTCGTATTCATCTTTCAAGGTTCCTAGACCTTGGAAGAGGTCAGGGTACTCGGATTCGACGTTTCCTTTTTCGATAACGGCGATGCGTGCAGCGAGTTCAGTTAGAACATCAAGCTTCTCGATGGCAGGCTTGCCTAGAAGTGGTGACTTCAGGCTCTGAAGTACGTAAACTTCTTCAATGCTTGTTCGTCCGTTGAAAGTCATGTGCATCTGGGCCGTGCCGACAACGATAAGTGGCTTACCGTTGGGGCCGTCGAGGGGCCGTTTCGCTGGCTGGAGCTGTACAGCTTCGAACAGATGGCGGAAAAGGCCTTCTGGAAGCACTGTTTCATCCGCTCCTGTGTCGGCTTTGAATACAACTTCCTTGTTATTGACGACCACTGTGACGTCCCAGTTTGAAGACCTTCCGTGGCTTGTGAGACCCAGGAAGCCTGGTTCTTGCTCTTGAACGCTGCGTACCGCTAGCGCCGACCGACAGACGGTGGCGAAGTGTCCTTTCTTTGAGCACTGTCTGCAAGTAGCGTCTTTTGCCGGACATGCATTCTTTGAATGTCGTTCGCGACCACACCAGCCGCAAGAGCTTGTCTGGTTCTTGCCTTTTGGGACCTTTGCAGTCGTTGACGGTAGAGGGCTCAATACACCAGCGGGGCTTTTTGCGAGGGTCTTCCGTCAGGACGGTCGATGTTTCCCGGTCCGCACGTTGTCTATTGCGACTTCGCTTAATGGCTCCTTGTGCATTACTGCTTGTTGCAGATGGACGGCCTCGTGTTGGCGCGCCACAGTCAATGCTTTCGTATAACTTAGATCCGCATCGAGCTGCAGTTTTTCAGAAACTTTCCTGTCTTTGAGGCAAACGACGAGCCTATCTCGGATTAGTTCCTCTCGAAGGACTCCGTAGTTGCAGCTCTGCCAGAGCATGTAAAGCCGTAACGAAATCTTCGACGGACTCACCGTCCTGCTGAATTCGTGTGTTGAAACGTGCCCTTTCAAAGATAATGTTCCGACGGGGAATTAAGTAGGCGTCGAACTTGCTCAGGACTAGATCGAACTTCTTCTGTTCAGCATCGCTGAGCTTGAACGTGTTGAACACCTCTTCAGCCTGTGTACCCATCAGGTAAACTAGTATGTCGACTTGGCTGGCTTCTCGCCTGTCGCTCAGTCCCGATGCCGTGTGGTAGCGAAGAAATCGTTTCTTCCACGAAGGCCAATCATTGGGATTCGCGAAGGCAAACGGCTCCGGCGGCGTAATCTGGAACGACGTCATGGTCACGGGCGTTTGGTATCCCAGCTGCGGACCTGAAGCTTTACTGTGGCCGGGTGTATCGGCGCTGTCAGCATTTGATGAATCAGGAACTCCAGCTTGAGACGCTGCCATTGCTGACCTTAGACGTTCGCAGGTTACCGGGAGGATACATCATCATCAGGCTGGCTCACTTCTGACACCATGTATTATTCAGTACGCCATGCCTAGGCATGCACAAGCCCGCGAGAGTCTCACCGCGCGTGAAACAACCTCGACGTCTTTTTCTTACGCGCGTGAACTCCGACATGCTATATCCAGCATGTACATTCATCATTAAAGAAACCGAAACTTTGTTGTGAATGTATATACTGCACAACTTAACGAAAAATTCACTATATTTAACTTTATCTTCTTGATAGCGAAGGCTACTTCAAATGAACAAAACGTTTAGTTCTATCGTTTACGCAGCTAATTGCCAAAAGGTATAAAAATTAAGCCTAGCTTTTTTATTGTACTTGTCACGATAGGTACAGGAAATATTTACTTAGGTGAAAAATTAATTTTGCAACTTTTGGTAAGCACTTTTCACTCTCTAAGGATGTTCCTGAACAACCGTGCCAATACATCTGTTTAACAAAGTAACTAAATCGCGTGAGTTTTTTTTTTTTTGTGCATGATAGGTACAAAAGGATTTCTGTGCAAGTATGTTCAATAGACCAAAGCAAGGTAACCGGGGTTAACACACTGCGGAAATGTAAACTTTAACAGAGAGAAAAAATAAAAAAAAGCATACGCATGCGGCTGGCAGCTAGACGTATTTAGGTGAAAACCATAACTTAGAAGGAAACAGATTATCGCGCATAATATTTAAACGAGTTTGAAATTAGTCGTACGTTAAAATGGCTCTGAACTACTTTCTGCGATAGTCTATCTATTGGCATAACTGAATGTATAGGCTCTAAGCATTCTGGAAATACCAAAAATACATTCATGCGTGGCCAATTTCTTTATTAAAATCGGTATCAAAGGATCGATTACCTTGGAACTAACGCTCACACCAGATGAAGCCGTTGCATTAGAAATCGCAGGGTTCTGCACTCATTGTCGGATGGCGCCATCTTGTGTCTTTGTTTTCATACCTATTTTAATATAAACATTGGCCATCCATGAATGCAATGTTTTTTTTTTTAGGATGCTTCGAGCCCATATTTAGTTATGATGATGAATGAACTATCGAAGGAAATGGCTCAGTGCCCTTTTAAAAAGGAAACATTTGATGAAAGTATCTGGCGTGCCGAAGTTTACATGAAAGAAACAACACCAACATGCGATATCGGAGAGATTAACTCCGCCTTTTTATACATTGGGTATGACTAAATTGAGCATGTCCCACTCATTTTCACACAGCATTGCAATGAGAATTTATGTAAAAGAAAATATTATGCGCAATCACCATTATTTCGAGACATGCATCTTACGAGCAGAGTCAGGGCGCGAACTTGCTGGTGAAGGATAGACATAAGATAAACCAAGACTGCGGATAGGCAAAGGACGAAACAAACATCAAACGTCTCAAGAATACTTTTTGCGTGTGCGTCTTCCTTTGCTTACCAGCAGTTTCGGGGTTGTGCTATGTAATATTTATTGATATATGGTGTGGCATCAAAAGACATGTGGTCATAGCAAACTTGGGGTATTATGTCAGTCACCTATAATTTTTTAAAGATATTTATGTAAACTGCAAAAGAATATAGGAAAACAAATATCGTGTCGGAGATTAAAACAAATATCGTGTCGGAGATTATATTTCATCGACGCTTGTCATTTCTGAGCCTTCTGAAAAATTGAGAAGAAGCAAGTAGAGCCACAACTGGAGAGTTAGTATTCAAAACTGACTGTAGTAAACGTTTCCAACCCAAAACGTAACTAGTAATAAAATAATATATACTTGCGGGTACTACACAACAAACTTGAAAATACCTATATAGGTGTAACCGGATTTTTATACAAAGTTTATAACTCACACCTTTTGACTGGTGTTGTTGCAGCATTACACATTTTCACGATCCAATGTGAAGCTTCTGCACTACAATTTAGGTATATGTGTCTTGAAATACCTACGCGTCTATAATTGGTGTGCCCGAAGCGTCAGAGCTAATGAAGCAGTGTGTTCTCTCTCCTTTATAAGGCCATACATATCTCTGTTGTATCAGCGTTTTTAGAGAGCAAATAATAGAGCGTTGGAGAGCACGTGAGGTACACATCGAAAAAATGTGTGGCCCTATAAAGAAGCGTAACAATAGTCAAAGCGTCATGCATATACTTTCACTGTCCTTCAGTAAAAAAACAAAACAGTTTTGACGAGGTACATGCTTGTGAGTAAATGGTGGCAGATCTTCGGGCAGATCCCAAGGTTTAATGATTAAGTAAATGTTCCACAGTACATGTGCTGTACTGCACAGAAAAGTTGTGCGAAATGAGGGATTCTTATTCAACATGCGCAGAGTAATATTTCATACCCAAACATCACATCCAAGCGTTGGTTTCCCAATAGAAACATATTTTCTTATTATATTTGCAACTCAACAATAAAACTTCGCTATATTTAGGAGTGTCCCAAATGACACTATAATGCAATTGATTGATTTATTAGTCCATAAACAATACAAAGAATAAAATAACAATCAACATCAATTCATTTTTTCTTCGACCGGATATTAGCGCTGAAATGTTTCGGAAGCGTGCTCTTACGGTTTATCTTCGTGACGTCACGACCAGGATATTTGCGTCGCTATGACGTCGCGAGTAATCTTGGGAACTGAATATTTGTTGCGAACTAAGTTCGATGGTGCGTGTAAAAAGCACGATAAAAGCTTAGAGTCATCGTTTTCTTGAAATAACACTATGAAAGTTGTCGACATTGTTTTTATTTCTGTAGATGAAAGCACAATTACTCAAAATAAAGACATAACAGTGAGAGTTTGGCCAACCTTTCAATGCCGACCTAAGCGACGCTTTTGGTCGCCCATGTTACGAATAAGCCGTCCTGTTTTTTTTTTTTTTTTCTTCGACTGAGACGTTTTCCTCTACGTCACTTTTTAGTTGCACACAACAATTAACTATCCCCAGCTCGTCTGCACGCTGCCTGTATTTTTGTTCGCTTATATCCGTTCACAAAAAAAGTGTCCCCTGGTTCATTACGATTTAGTTTGAGCAATACATAACCGAGTGATCTGTTACTTCTGATTCTAGGAGTTCTGCCAGACGGACTGCTCGTGATGTTTTATTTTTACGAAAAGTTGTTCATGGTCATATAGATAGTTAACTCCTGTCATCGCTGGGATTTCATGTGCCAGCTCGTGCTCTTAGAGGAACGAGTGTATTTTATCCCCCTGTGCAATCGAAATTGTCACTATTGGTGCGGATGCAAATTTGTGTTAATGAATTGTCGCCTCACGTTGAGGTTTTTTTATATCTTTATTCTTTAAACGAGAGCTTGCTTTATATATTTTCGGCTATTGACCCACACAATATTTTGTAATAGTGGTAGACATCGTTATAAATTTTATTTTTGTATTATATTTTATATTCCACCACATTATATCCTATTGGTTGTTCTTGGGCGCGAATCTAATAGAAAATTATTACTATTAGTAATATTATTATTATTATTATTATACCATTCGACGTTATCCGTATTGTTTGCACATTCTTCTGTTTTGCAGCATCGGTATTTCGGTTATCTGACAGCCCTTGTAATGTAGAGTAGTCATGTCTCCAAGTTTCGGGTCCTACAGCAACTAAAAAAAAGTGTCTATAGAACCCATAAAATTGTAATTTGGTTATTGAAAGTCACATGTCCCATCAAACGACAAGAATGCCGCTTTTCTAAAACAAAAATTGCTGCCTAACCTGTGAATTTCGTCGGAATGCAAGGAAACACTCCTGCACTCAGTGGTAACAGCGTTCCTTTTTAATTTTTGCTACGAGTAAGAAAAGGCGAAGACCCATGGCTCTACCTTACATAAAAATTAAGCCATTTATAATGGGAAAAAAGTAATTCAACAATATTAAACATTATAGTCCACCAAAAAACCAAAATCACAAAAGACAATCTTCAAAGAATCCCGCCGCTTGCAAGAAAAAAACAAAAATTACCCAAAGCTAAGGTTATAGGTGTATCGGGATATACCGGCACGAGGTGCATGTACATAGACGAGTAGGAGAAGAAGATAAAGTTGACTCGTTCCACTGCTCGTCATGATGGTCTTGTGTCCTCGTCGCTGATACATGGAGTCAGAAGTGTCTTCTTTAGTCTGGCCATGGAGGGACTTCGCCCGCCTGATGGTTTGCTGCTCTCCGGAAACGTAGCCGACAACTGGCGCAAGTTTAAGCAGCGCCTGGAGCTCTACCTGGTCGCCACCGAGCCGGCTAAGGCACGCAACGACAAACAGAAGGCGGCAATTTTCCTCCACGTCGCGGGTGCCGAAGCCATCGAAATCTTGAACACATTTCGACTGACAGACGAAGAAAGAACCAGCTACAGCGTCCTGGTGACAAAGTTCGAAGATTATTGCACTCCAAGATGCAATGAAACTTACGAACGCTACAAATTCAGGACTCGGATGCAAGCAGAAGGCGAGTCGTTCGAATAATTTTTTGAGACGTAAAGCTACAAGCTCAAACATGCAATTTTGAGCAGTTGTTCGATTCTGTGATTCGCAACCAGATTGTCTATGACGTCGCCGACACACGATTACCCGAAAAGCTTCTTCGCGAAGATAACCTGACCTTGGAGAAGACAATCACACTCTGCCAGGCGGTTGAAGTAGCCAAGGAAAGGCAAAGGACTTGGGACAACACAGAGAAGAGCGTGGCTCCTATAGCCAAGCAGAAAGGACAAGCCTGCTCCAAGACCAAGCAATGTGGAAGGTCCAACACGCACCACGAGCCTCGAAAATGTCCCCCATACGGCAAATCATGCCACGTATGCCGGAAAAAGAATCACTTCTCGGCTTGCTGCAAATCTAATACAACAGTCGACAAAGTGAGTAACCAAGACGATTTTTTAGTCTTGGAGATCGGAAATGGCAGTGCTGACTTTATCATACCAGCGATCATTTCTGGCAGAGAAGTTCAACTGAAGGCAGACTCTGGTTCACAAGTGAACCTGCTACCGTTATCGACTTTCAAGAAACTAAGGGGAGCAAGTGCGCCGAAACCGTCGAGGGCGGTACTTCGCAACTACAGCGGAGGTATCATCGGGCACATTGAAATTGCAGAACTGCGGGTCAAGGTGAATGTAACAGAAGCAAACCTACACTTCTTCATCGTTAAGAAAGCTAGCCAGGCACCTCTCGGACTCAGAGCATGTGAGTCATTTGGGCTAATCAACCATGTCAACACCGTGACAGGTGCCAATGACCATGCCAATAAGATCGCACAAGCCTTTCCAAGACTATTTAATGGCCTCGGATGCACCAAGAAAGAATATAAAATGGTTCTAAAAGACAGAGTCAAGCCAGTCATTGAAGAAGCCCGTCGGGTACCACAGCTTTTGAAAGAACCTCTCAAACAGGAGCTGTCCAGAATGGAGAAGGCAGGAATAATAGTCGAAATGGAGGAACCGTCGGACTGGGTCAGCCCGCTCGTCGTGGTTCGCAAGAAAGACAACAAACTACGAGTGTGCATGAGTCCCAGATTCGTCACTGAAAGCCTGAAGCGCGAGCATTACGAAATGACGAGAAGACAGGACATCGAAGCGGAGCTGGCTGGCCCGCGATTTTTCTCCAGGTTAGATGCCAACGCGGGTTTCCACCAGATCCCCCTGGATGAAGAAACGTCACGCATCTGCACGTTCAGCACTCCGTTTGGACGATACCGTTTCAAGCGTCTTCCGTTCGGAATTTCGTCTGCACCGGAGATTTTTCAGAAGACAATGTCACAGATCTTCGATGGCCTACCGGGCGTTCGAGTTTACATCGACGATGTCCTCATCTGGGGTGCCAGGCGTGAGGAACACGATGCACAACTCCAAAGAGCTCTGCAAACGGAACAAGACGGGGGCCTGACATTAAATGCAAAACATGCCTCTTATGCGTCACAGAAGTCATCTTTCTGGGCAACAGGGTTACAAAAGATGGCATACAACCTGACCCTGAACTGGTACAAGGCGTCCTAGAGATGCCTGCTCCGAGAACCAAGAAAGGAGTTCAACGGATGATGGGTGTCGTCACCTACTTCGGCAAGTACTTGCCACGACTTTCGGACAAGACCGAAAAGTTACGAGAGCTCCTAAAAGATGTATCACTCTTCGAGTGGACCCAAGCTCATGAAAAGGAATGGCAAGAAATAAAAGCGTCTCTCACAGCAGTGCTTGCTTTCTTTGATCAGTCCCTTGCAACAAAAGTGTCCACATATGCCTCTAGGTACGGCTTGGGTGCCGCGTTATTCCAACAGAATGGAAACGACTGGCGTCCAGTCGCTCATGCCTCAAGAGTGCTGACCGACACTGAGACAATGTACTCACAGATCGAGAAAGAAGCGCTTGGAAACATCTACGGCTGCGAAAGATTCTATGATTTCATCTATGGTAGAAAAGTGATCGTGGAAACGGATCACAAGCCACTGATATCAATCTCGAAGAAAAACCTAGGAGACATGCCGCTAAGGCTTCAGCGCTTCTTCATCCGTCTCATGAAGTACAAATTCGAGTTCCAGTTCGTCCCTGGCAAAGAACTGCTCCTGGCGGACACACTTTCTAGAGCGCCATCAGCAAGAACCGTGTTTGACCAGAAGGAAGATGACGACGTTGAAGTGCATGCAGTCTCAGTTCTGTCAATTCTGGTGAGCCAGCAGACACTGACTCGTTTGGTTTCTGCAACTCGCGAAGACCAGGAGTTACACCGTATTGCGCAAGTGCTAGAGGCACATGAGAAAATTGAGGAACCTTTCAAACCTTTCCCTTCAGAACTGACCATCATAAATGGAGTACTCCTCAAAGATTCAAAGCTGATTATTCCCAAGTCTCTGCGCAAAGAAATGCTGTCAAGAGTGCATGAGGGACTCCTTGGCCTAGCCAAATGTAAAGAAAAGGCAAGAACATTGATGCTCTGGCTCGGAATGGCGACAGAGATTAACGAAATGATCGGTCGCTGCGAGACAGGCAAATGGTTTGCGTATCGTCAGCCCAGTGAGCCTCTTATCATGCGACCGACACCCAGCCAGCCATGGGAACGTGTGGGGGTAGATCTCTGTCAGTATGTCGGAAAATCCTGCCTTGTGGTTTACGACGCATTCTCCAACTTCCCAGAGGTTGAACATCTACCGGACACGACGGCAGCACCGTGGTCAGCAAGCTTTCAAGTTTATCCGCAAGACACGGAATGCATAATGAAGTCAATTCAAACAACGGGCCACATTTTTTGTCACAAGAATTTAGAGTGTTCGCCTCCAAATATGAGTTTAAGCAGGTGACCTCAAGTCCAGGATTCCCACAGTCAAACGGCCTGGCCGAAAGGGGAGTGCAAGTCGTGAAGCAACTTATGAAGAAAACAAACGATGCAAACGAAGATTTTTATTTAGGTTTCGTAAATTACAGGTCCTCGCCATTGGAAGGAGGAAAGTCGCCTAGTGAGCTATTGATGGGTCGCCGGATACCCGATTTAAGAATACCCGATTTCACAACTAGACTCCACGAAAGCGTCGTGAAACACACACAAAAGGAAGACAGGGCGCACCGGCGCACCGGCGCACCGGCGCACCGGCATTCCTGTTCGCACCTCAGCACGCTTGAGGCAACCGCCCCGTCATCTGGGATATGCCAGAAACTTTAAGCAGATTCCCTGAGTCCGCAAGTCTGACATTCCCGCTCTCTCGGTAAAGAAAGGGGGGTGTATCGGGATATACCGGCACGAGGTGCATGTACATAGACGAGTAGGAGAAGAAGATAAAGTTTACTCGTTCCACTGCTCGTCATGATGGTCTTGTGTCCTCGTCGCTGATACAATAGGGAAAACCGCTAGACTGGCAACAACGTTCGTGATAAACAATCACTGTACCAGTTCGTGATTATAATGCCAGGAGGCTTCAAATTCGTTATATTCAGTATGGAAAACAACCTTCATTAACGTGTGCTCTGTCAACACACCCTTTAGCAAACTTGATATTGAACACCCAGAACACTGAATCAGAGCTGCTAGACCTTTGGTGATGTTAATCGATCCAAAGAGATTCGTTGACTCTGCATGAACAAACAGTTTGAAAAGTTTTAGGTTCGAAGAGTTCGAACAAACAGTTCGAAAAGTTCGAACACAACACAAGGGATGCCGCATGGAGTGAGCGCGAGTAGAAAGCAGTCATAAATAATAAGAACATGAACTGGAACCTCAGAAATGCAATGCCGTTTTGACAATCCAGTAACTACAAATATAAATTTTTTTTTAAATATGGCATCCAAGAAATTAGCAATGAAACTTAATTTAAAAGCTAATGCTTTAGTAGATTTCGGTTCAAAATGCATGAATGGTTTTGGGTTTCAACTGTCTGAGGGTGTTCCAATATGGACAACTTGCCTTTTAAGACGTCCTGCCACAAATGCCACCAACGAAAGAACCCCCCGACAAAGCCTTCAGGACACTTGCACCCGATTGCGCCGCCCACCACCCGATTCCAAGCAAATCCATTCTTGATTTGTTTGAGATAGTGTGGTCGGCGGCGCGATCGGGTGCAAGAGTCCGGCCAGTTTCGTCGGTGGTTTGTTTCCGTAGTTGTCATTATTGGCAGGACCTCGTATAGTTACGTGCACTTTTCGGAAGCCTGGGCCAGTAATGCTTCTCACGAATCCTGGCAATTGTCCTGCCATAGCCAAGGTGCCCAGCCGTCTGGTCGTCATGGAATTATTGGAAGATTTCTTCGCGAAAGCTGGTAGGAACAGCCAACAGCCACGCTGTGCTGGTGTCGCCAAAGTTCTCTTTGAACAGCACATCTTGTTGAATTGCGAAGGTTGGCAAGGCTCGTTAAAAGACCCCGAGAACTGTTGTCCCTCGTCCCTTATGTGCGCGTGTGAGCTTCTGGAACAATCAGCGTAGAATGTTCGGTGCGAAAGACATTCGGACCTCGAACAAGCAACGTGATTCTCCAATTTGCGAGAACGTAATATTTACAGAATCAACAAAAGGTGCATCCGCGGCCAGGCATCGAATCTCCGCCCTTTGTCCGGGAGCCAAGAACGATAACCATTCGTCCAAGGGCGCGCTTTCTCGGAGGAACGCATGGCAATATACATAGTTTTGTTTTCCCGGTAACAGGTGTCTGTCGTAGGAATCCATGCTTTCCGACGTCGATTTAGGGCAGACAACACATCCACACAATCGATTGTTTAATTTTCGGCCGCACGCTTGTGACATTTGGCGTCAAGATTGTTTTCACAACTATACCATGTAAAAACATTAACGAAAATGCCTACAGCGTCCCGCCTGCGGACGTGGAGAGCCTATAGGGTGGCCATACTTACATTCCGATTCCCCACTACGATGATGGTGACAACAAGACTGTAGCGCCACCTCTAGCTCAATCTTCAGGACAATTGCAAACCGAATTTCAAGCGTTATTGCCCTGGGCTTCTTATTTATAACTGCGTAGAACCGAGAAACTATAGTAGGTATAGGTGTGTTATGTTATCGTCGAATTATTTTGAATAGTCCAAAGTGCCAACAAATATCCCTTCGGGTGTAGTAATTTCCTCTGAACAGTGGAACTTGAGAAGAAATCGAATCGAAAATACGAGGCCTTCAAGTATGCGTCATGTTATGCAAAGTATACAAGTTATCACACGAAGTTTCGCAAAAAGTCTATAAACTCTACTTGACATGCTTGTTTTATCAAGGATGAGGTCACGATCATCAAATATGAGTCTGGGTTTCTAGTGACAATTTTAGATAACTGGAAAACTGATTGTAGTAGACTGAAGATAAAACAAAATTACGGGGAAAATGCTCGTTGTATAAAATTAACAAATTAAGAATACATAAGTTCAGTTAGTGTGCAGGCAAACTAGTGGAAGTATACCATAGTGGTATAATCCCGAGACCGAGATAGAAAGAGAAAACGTTTACAGTGGTTCCTATCACTATACACATTTTCTCCTTCTACCCCAGTCTCGGGTTAATATAGCTATAGTAAGAACACATCTTTCATGTTCCGAAAGATTAAATGCATTCCTCAATATAAGATTTTCATGAATTATTAGGTTGAAGGATACAACAGATGCTTCTAGGGAGCATTTAAAAGAAAAAATAAGGGTCCTCAACTCGAGAGCGCTGCTTTCTGACGTTCTCTACTTCGTACACAGCGCACGTGAGATTACAATATGCACGATGAAAAAAAGTTAATTTTAAAAGTAGAAAGAACCGAGCTTTCCTTTGATCTCGCCTTCTTGTGGCGAAATTGATGCAAGAGTTGACCCACTGGCAAATTACCCAGCGTCGTTTCTTCAGCTTGTATGTAGCTGCGTTTTGTATTGCCTTGTTTTAGTACCAAACGTATGCGATAACTTGATAGACAGCAAAATAAGAAAAAGTGAATTAAGAAAAGCAACCAATAAACAAATAGAAGACGTGGCGTGTCTTGAAGGGGTCCGTGCCGCTCCTGCAGTTTATTTTTGTTTGGGTTTCGCTGAATATTCCTTGAAGCTTTAAGCCAGACGTTTCCTTTTCCGCTAATAAACCGGCGGGCACGCTTTCCACGTAATTATCTGCTGTACGTTAACAAAAAATGAACTCCGTCAAGCAGGTTAACATGCGTCCACATTACAATATGATTGTTCCTGAACAAAGTATGGTGGTGGCGGCTTTTACAAGAGTAAACGGCCATGCAAAAAAGCATCACCCAAGAGCCATTTTTACCTGTAAGAAAACAATTTATCGTCACTTATTTTGCCTCTTTAAATAAGGACAGAAACGTGAAGCTTTAATATATAACACTTTTACTTCTTTATTTACAGTACTTATATTGCGCTTGGCTACCTCTTCTATATCAAAATCGTTTTTGTTAAGTCCACAAAATGAGCCGAATTCTAAAACTTGTCTAGATGTCGCGTTATTCCATCATATATACTATTATAGTAAACATTATAGTAAACATATACCAAGCATTTACTATTTTCATATTGATAATAAAGCGAATATTGAGAAACAGTGCATTCAATTGTCTGCTTCTCCACAGCGTGGCAACAACAAGATGGTACGTATTAACAACTTGATGTAGTAAAAATAGCATCTGAGGTAGCTTCCTTTTTGCTTATAACGTCAACAAAAGCGTCAGTATAGTAGCGGCTCACCGGAAATTCTTATACAAAATTTGGTTGCATCAATTGCAGAAGTGTAAGTAACGTGTTACAAGTAATTAGTTCTATTTTATTCGTGATCAAATATATTTCATTTCAATTTTGACGCTTCGATAACTTTGAGGAGTAACAATCTTAGTAATGCAATTTTTTTTTCTGATTAGCTTCTTGGAATCAATTAGTTTCTCTTTCGTTGTAAGGAGCAGAGAAACTTTTTTCTCTCTGAAAGGCGTCAGCCCACCTGTAAGTCACCCAGATGTGTATAGCTATGACTGTTAAGTTTTGCTATTTTATTGCACGGGCATTCTCGCTTCCTCGAGTACGGGACTGCTACGATCCCGGCTAGACGCGGTGTTTTACACAAGTTCCGGGTTCACGAAAGTACAGCAGGTGCCGGCACCGACGTCATCAATTCACACCTTCCCAAATATCAGCAGATGGCATCTTTCCTACGCTCGACGTACTAAAAGCAAACCTCTGAACACCGGCGTGCCGTATGAGTAAGTTTTCTTACGTCAGTCACGAGGGAACTTAAAATAACATGTTTGTGAAATGCTACCTAACACGTTGCAAATGAAGCGTTTCGTGATTTTGAAGGAGTAATTGCCGATCAGGAAAGAGCATCTCCGTTATTATTTGTAACATGACACGAAAAGCAGCTCTTTAGGAACATTGACACCATAACCCTCTCCATAGGCACATTTTTTCTCTGCAAACACTACGGTTTCTTCTCGCCCTCACAGTTTGCTGTTGTAGTGAGTGATCGACACGGTTCAGCGCAGCGCAGTGAAGCTTCGTATCATTATGAGGCCTGGAACGCGTCCCCGATTGCGGTGTATAGCGTCCTATCCTGTTCACGCATCGAAAGTGGCCCCGAAGTGGCAACGAATGACGTCACAAAAGCCGGAGTGTCGTGTTGTCGGATGTCGCGAACCTGGCGGTTGGTCGTAGAAAAGCTGGCGAAAAGCACGGGCGAACGCAAGTGCCACCGTCGTCCCGGCGTCCCAACTCCTGGCTTGCCGAAGCTTCCGTGGACTGTCAAAGGGAAGAGTGACCTGCAGCAGAACAGGCGTCTGCGACATCTACCACCACTGCTGGGACGCCGCCAGGATCGCGACCGGAGACCGAATGAAACTTCTATGACGTCATCGGGCGGAAATCGAGGGACCACTCTTTTGGATGTGGTAACACCAGGGACTCAAACCGTAACCGTAACCGAAACCGAAAACCATTTAGGAACGAAATTTTTTCAGTAACCGCAACCGGAACGAAGCCGTTATTTAAAATTTATAAAAACCGTAACCATAACCGTAACCGTAAATTATTTACCGGTAACCGGTTTTAACCGATATAAACCAAAAAATAAAAATATTAATTTTTCTCAAGGATGACCTGGAGGAGGGATATTGAATTGTCGCGGCCATTTGACAGAGTTACTGTCAGCGAGTGGTGCATATGGTAATACATTTCCGTTCAATGGAACTTTAGGATTATGAATACTAAGTTGGAATCAGTGGTCGAGCTTATAATAAAAAAAAACTATTTTTAAATCTGCCACACTCCTACGTCGCAACATGTATTCAGTGCGTGTCGCCTTCAGGGTATTAACTAATAAGTTAGAATTCTCAGATGTTCATCCGACTCGGTTCAATCAAAACCATTGATGTTCCTGACATGCAGTAGCCAGTATGAAGAAACGAGGTAAATTGACCATCATGCTGAGCTGGCGGAAAAGAAAGCCTGGTATTCATTTAGTCTGAAACGTGTCGCGATTTACGATTTTGAACCAACACAGACAGAAAAAAAAATGCCAGAGGTTTGACTTCGGCATTTTCTATGATATATAGTATATATGTATATCTATTCTCAGGCTGAGAGCGGCGGAAGGAGCGAGGAAAAGTCAGAAGGGTTTCCTAGTTTTTTTTCTTTTCCTTCTTATGCCGAGACGCTTTTTCGAACCGAGTGGCAGCCGTCGGCACTGCCACGCATCTCAGCATGATGAGAGAAAAGCCAAGGAGAAGGATGCCTCGTCGTCGAACGCGCCAACGTACTTGGACGCCGATGACGGAGCCGCATTCGTCCAACAGAGAGAGGATGTCATTTCTGCCTCCTTCGCCTCAAAATTGGGAGCTGCCCTGCTTCCAATCGCCGATGCCTTGGCAGGATCTCGCCCCACACGGCCAGCAGTCTCAGCAGTCCCTGTCGTAGAACTCTGAACGCGAGCTATTTCGGACTTCAGCATGGTGAGCTCGAACATCCACAGACGCGCCAAGAGATCACTTTTAGCATCGCCAGAGCCCTCCCCCTCTTCCGCCGGTGGTATGGCTTCTACGGGATTCATTTCTACCAGAGCCACCAACGCGATCCGACTACCTCCGGTGGAGCCCCCACCGCCCCATTCTCGCAGTGAGGGTCCGTCAGGGCTACGACATTCTGCGTGACCTCACCCAGAACACCCGAAGTTTGTCCATGAGAGATGTCCACGAGTTCCGGCATCTCCACCCGTATCGGTTCTACTGGGATGCCATGCTTTCCGAACAGCAGCACCTCATTTTCGATAGACTGGAACTTTACCACGTCGTCGCGAGAGGGAACTGGAGGACGCCCAGGCAAAACTCAGTCCACTTCCAGCTGGATTATGGAACTGGTCCCAGCTGGAAATGAGGCAGTCCAGCTGGATTCCAGCTGGGTCCAGCTGGAATCCAGCTGGACTGCCTAATTTCCAGCTGGGACCAGTTCCATAATCCAGCTGGAAGTGGACTGATTTTAGCCTGGGCGGCTATCCAATCCCAGACGTCCAAGCTCAAGTCCGAGGTTCTCATAGAGCTCCCCGACCAGCTACCCAACCAGCCTCGACGCGGAAGCGGCATGTCTCGTGCTCCCGTGAACACCAGCTACCGCCCCGGCACCAAGTCCAAAAGGCCCCCTAATCCTAAGTAAGTCCGGTAGATACCCTGGATCTTCGAGAACCACCAGTGTCGTCGTCTACGCCACGGTCGTCTTTTCGACGCTCCTGGACGTTTTGCCGGTCGAAGACGTTCTCACCCTTGCATTTTGTGAGGCTGGTATCCTGGCCGACCTTGACCGCGCTTGATCTTGGACCGAAGAAAACGACCCATTTGATCCGGACTTGACGGCCACCGCCGCCGAGCGAATCCTGGAGTGGCTCAGCAGGACCGACAGTGTCATCGAACGCCACGCCGACGACGACTCCTTCGACACCTACGATGGCGAGGAGAAAAACTACACCAACACAAAGGAACACACTACAGACAAACAAGGCGACGTCAAAGACTCCGAGTCGGACCTGGGTAGCACTGCCTACAAGTCGAAAGCGACGGGATCTCCACCGCCAGTTCACCCGACCCAGCAGGCACCTCAAGTCTACTGGGCAGTGTTTAGTGAGGCATGTAGTTTTCACGGGCCGCCCGACTTCGGCGCACTTTCCATTTGATGCACGAAGGCTTCTTTCTTCACGGCCAGCCTCCCTCTTCCTGACCAGGTCCCCACGGTCGATGCAGCCGTAACCACTATGTTGGCGGCATCATTGAACGCTCCTCACGTGGTCCGTACCTCAACCCCGTCATCCTCGTATCCAATTCAGCCACCGAGTCCCGCTTTCTTTTAGACTGCGCCGCACTAACCTTACCGCTCTCGGCACCTCAGTTCCGGCTTGCTTCGCTACCCCAGGCCATCAAAGTAAACCGCCTCCGGCTCCAAGCGTATATGATGAAGCTCGACCTTGCCGAGGCCTTTTACCATATCACGCTCCTTGCCTCCTCACGCAACCTGACCCCATTTAAAGTAGGCCGCCATTACTACCGTTTTTGCCGTATGCCCTTCGTGATACGCCCGACGCCGTTTTACATACAGCTATTGGCAACAGCCATTGCCAGGGAAACGCGCGCGCGTGGGCTCTGGGCTTGGTCTCACATAGACAACTTCTTGTGCGCCCAACCTAATCCAGACAAGTTGGCGTCTATGGTGCGCCTCCTCGTGGAGGACTTGCTGTGGTCGGGATTTCGCTTAAAGTGGCCCTGCAATCATATTTAAGCGTCTAACGTTTTTGGGGTTTCCACGTCTCTTGGGGTTGGGGCAAGCCAGCGGGCACGGAGAGAGTAAGTAAATATCAGTGCGTCAGATTTTAACCGGACGACGCGGAAACCTCCTCCGCCTACGGGGGCCATCCGCGGTGCCGAAAGCGCACGATATGTGGTCTTTGCTCCCGGCCTTACTACTGGTCAGAGCCGCTAAAAGCTTCTTTTTAGTCGAAATACAAAATATAAGTGGCGCGAACCGTTCCAATTGTATATGAAAGTAGTTTTTGTTCAGTATTTTAGATCAGAAAAGAAACAAATGCAGTTTATAAAGTACGGAAACAAGAAATGACCCGTCGACATATCCGCCACCAAGCTGTGTAAAAGGCGACGCATACTAGAAAGGTGTAGTGGGATCAGGCACCGACGAGCGGCGAACGTAGAAAGGTCCCGGATGTACGCGGCGGCGCTGCGGTCGTGTACAGGCTCGAGGATCCGACCGGTTCTGAGTGTTCCTAAAGGCTGTTTCACATGCTGCGATTCTCGTCTGAAATAGGTGCGATTTCCAGTAAATGTGCGAATAAAATCGCAGTCACACTGTCGCAGCGGCTCTGCGACTGGTTTCTATCAAGTTGGTATTTTGTCGCAGAGTCGGTGCGATTACTTCATCGTCAACCAGCCATTCATTAGCCAGCTTTCATCCGCGATAGTGTCGTATTCGAAAATAAATTTAGACACCTTAAAACGTTTGGTTTAATGCTTAATTATTAAAAGTTTCTAGTTATATATTGTAATCGTAAAACAATTGTGTTTATTAAAACGTTTTTTTTTTGTATTTTAGGCAAAGTCAAACGCGTCGCGTCCGTGCCCGAACAGCCGGCCGCGCCGACAGAAATCGCGCGGTTGTTGGAGCATGTGAAACCAAACATTGCGATCGCACTCGCTGCGTCTGCTGTCGCACCGACTTTTTATTTAAACAGTCGCTGCATGTGAAACAGGCTGCATGTGAAACAAGCTTAAGGCTCGGAACGCTCGGAACGCGTTTGTTTGGCTTGCGATTCGGCCGTTTGGCGGCATGGCAGCGTGAAGTGGCTCCCGTTCTGAACTTATCTTTACCCCGTGTTTGCTGTCTTTTGATGCCAATAAAGTGTCATGCCGAATTAGTCTTTAATCGCGCAGCCGTCGACAGGGAGTGCGGCAACCGTGAGCGCTCGCTAAGCTCACTACCCCTCCTCTAGTTCACGGCCACTCAAGCCAGGACCAACGACGTCATCAAGGAGGTTATTTTTTGCTTGTTTTTGTAGTTTTATTTTGCCTATAACTTTTAAAATAAAGCGAGATTCGAGAAACGAAAAGTTTCATTAAGTTACTACGTTCAGTGCGCTCCGGTTCAGTGCAAACTAAAAACCAATCAAAGAGTTGTTGCGGGCCCCTTTAAACCTAAGCGACATGAGCAGAGCCCACGCGACGCATGGGTTTCCTTGGGTTAAGGCTCGACACAGCCGATGACACCATTTCGCACACGCCAGAGCGGCTCCGAGCCATTCCTCATGTAGTTCGCTCGCTGGAGCGCTCGCTTTCCCTCAATGCGCTCCAGGGGGCGGCGGGCTATACTAGGCATTTTACTTCTCTTTTTAAGGCTCTGAGTTTTTTTCTTTGTCTTCCCCTGTTTGACAAAGTTTCAGACCAAATTCCTCTTTCACTCAACTGGCTTCCCTTTCTTCTGCGTTTTTGGTCGACTTTGCCGCACTGCCCACCGCTCCACTTTCCCCCCGCTACTCAACAGCGCATGGGCAGATGCCTCCGGAGTCGGTCACGGCGAAGATTTTGGGGCTGTGCGCAGGCAATCACTGCCCCTCTGCCAAGGCCAATATACCTCCGGGAAGGACACTTGTGGTGAGCGTGTATTGCCGAGAAGGGGACTCTTCTACACACGGAGAACAGATCTTTGGCTCTCGCGCTGCGCCGCGGCCATGGACGAGCTTTGCTTTGGGCTATTGCCAGTGCCATTTTTATTTATGCATTTATTTATGGACATTTATTGAAAAACCTCGGGAAGCCCTTCGGACGTTTTCTCGATCCTTCCGCCGCCGTCAGCACGAGAAGGAAAAGATGTCTCGCGCGACTCAATGGCCCGCCAGCTCGCCATCTCGTTTCGAGCGCGCAACGGCAGGTCGGCGGGGCTCATGACCTACGGTACCTAAAGCCCCTCTATCCAGGGAAAAGTGGCACCATTCATTGTTGTAGAAATGCTCCAGGCACGTGTCGCGGGCCACTTCTGGGAAATTCATGGCGTCTGAAATCTAGCTCTGTGCTGCGCTCTGCCGCCATGATCTTCCCAAGGGCTGCACATTGCACATGCCTTGTGCATCGACGCACCTTGCCCTACTTTTGAAACATGAAGGAGCTTCAACGGTACTCTTCATTAAGAAAAAGAAGAGAGACGGCACTGGCAATAGCCCAAGGCAAAGCTCGTCCATGGCCGTGGTGCAGCACTAGAGCCAAAGCTGTGCTGTCCGTGTGTAGAAGAGTCCCCTTCTCGCCAATGCACGCGCACCAGAACACGGCGAGTCCTTTCCAGAAGTATATTGGCCTCGGCAGAGGAGCTACGATTGCCTGCGCACAGTCCCCTACAAGTACTGCAAAACCGACTCCGGAGGCATCTGCCCATGCACTGTCGGGTAGCGGGGGAAGGTGGAGTGGTGGGCAGTGCGGCAAAGTCGACCAAACACGCAGAAGAAAGGGAAGTCAATTGGGTGAAAGAGGAATTTGGTCTGAAACCCTGTCAAACAGGGGACGAAGAAGAAAATAACCGAGAGCCATAAAGAGAAATGTAAAATGCCATGTATCCCGCGGCCCGTATAATAAATATAATATATAAGCACATCTGACCGGACATTGGGAGGCCCAGAGTTCAAATCCTGGCTCCGCCGTTTATTTTGGCTTTCGGCGGTTTCGTGACACATTGATTCATTCGATGAAGTACTGTTCATTCATCTGCATATTTTCAAATATATATATATATATATATATATATATACAGGGTGTTTTTTAACTTAACAGATTTGTTAAAAAAACAGTGAAAGTTACACTTATGCGGTTTGTGCAGGTGAGTTGTACGGCCAGCGGCACATAGTATAGGGGGCAAATCATAACGATCAGTGGGCTAATTAGTTAAAATTCGTTAATCAACTTTTTATGTAATGATAATAGACGTATGGTTCCAATTAGAAACTTGCTCAGCATCATCGAAAACCACTAAATCAAGTATGTAAAAAAAAAACATATAACGCAGGGTACGCATTCTACGGCGTTCTGTAGAAACGCTTCATTTTGACTCGTTCCTAGGTTTCGGTTTCTTATCATAGCGCATTTCTGAGCCCGCGGTCCTGCGCTCGAGTAGCTGAGAAGCGCAACGCACGTACGCCCTACTTCCCCCGATCCTACGCGCCAAAGCCTTGGCTTTGGCGCGAAGCCAAAGCCAAGGCTATGGCTTCGCGCCACGACCACCAGGGAGCAGGACCGCGGGCGCAAAAATGCGCTTCATTAAGAAACCGAAACCTAGAAACGCGTGCAAACTGGGCACATTGTCAGAACGCCATAAAATTCTGCCCCTGTCTTATATCTTCATAGAAATAGTTGATTTAGTGGTTTTCGATGACGCTCAGCAAGTTTCTACTTGGAACCATATGTCTATTTTCATTAATTAAAAAATTAATTAACGAATTTTAATTAATTAGCCAACTGATCGTCACGATTAGCCGCCTATAGTATGTCCCCCTGTCCGTATAACTCCCCTGCACAAACCGCATAAATATAACTTTCACGTCTTTATCAAAACTAATCTGTTAAAAAACGGTATGTACTACACTTAAAGCAGGTCCTCACTTTATTTTCATTTCTTGCGTCCACATCGTTTTTATTCATTTTTTTAGATATATAAATGCTCCAATTTTTCTAGCGTAACAGAATCGGCCAGCGAGAGACGTGTGCTTCGATAACCATAGGCAATTGCTTGGAAATAGCAAACATGATGTAGGTGTAGCATGGCTCAACAACGAAGACTAGGGAGAGGAACGAACAACACATGACATTTTTTACAGCTTTCTGTGTTACTGTGTTGTTCGTTCCTCTCCTTAGTCTTTCTTTTTTTTGGGCTATTGCATTTACATTGTGTTTGACTTTCACCAACTAGCCAAGCTCTCAATTTTATTACTTTATTCCACTTAGCAGCATTTTACTAGAGGATGGCTCTAGTCCTGCACCTCCCTTCAGTGTGGGCGAAGATTCGTCTGCAAGTATTAGGTTGAAATAAACTATAGTGACGAGAACGTGCGAATGGTTCTTCCAGCCCCCAGTGGGAACTTTCTTAGGGCTGTTTACAAACGCTGCCATACAACAAAGTAGGGATGTTTATTTTCATTTTTATTATATAGAATTCGATAATCCCCGATTAACGGAAGTGACATGCATGCTCGGATATCAAACTATATAATGTAAGTAGATGTAGTGAACAAGCTTTGGAGCTCGAAAAGTGTGCAACTTTTGACCAATTAGAAGTATTAAGAAGTTTCTAAGTTCCTTGAATTTCACATTGTTAGATATCTGGGACTGCGTTAAACTGTTTATTATAAAACGGCTGTCTAGCATTTCAATTAAACAAATTATTCGGAAAACCGAAATGAACCGGTTTTTAGGAACACGTAAGCGGTAACCGAAGCCGTAAAAATTGAAACCGTAAAAAACCGGAACAAACCTGTTATCAACAGGAACCGGTAACCGTAACCGTAACCGCAACGTTATATTTTTCGGTTTAAGTCCCTGGTGAAAAGGGCCTTTGCCGGGCTGTGCCTTTTGGCGTCTTTGTTGAACTCGTGTGACACGAGTTCAAAAACACAGGGGCTGTTTAAGTTTTGCGGATCAAGATAAAATACTTGCTTCTGCGGGCTCCACTTCGGCGGTTGTTGTGAATGTTGCTGAGTCCCTTGTAAGAATGTTTAGGGGGTATACTATACCAAGAGAAAAACATAGGCCAACCACGAGAATTGTTCTCCCGTATGTCCATGCCTTGTCCCTCCGAAGCAAGCACGTTGCCAGTAGGTTCGGTGTGCCTGTCGTCCTCTCGGCGCCATCTAAACTGCCCCGCCTTTATGCTCTTGTGAGCCGAGCGAGACGCCCTGCCATTCAATGTGGCAACAAACATCGCACCCGGTCCGTAGCATGTGCACGCGGGGTTGTGTAACAGATCCCTCTATCCTGCGGCAGGATGTATATTGGTCAGATAAGACGATCTGTAAACATAAGGGAAAGGGATCCGAACATTATCTTTCTAGGCGTTCTTCGCCCTCAGGGAACCTGGTGGTCTATTGTAGTAGGTGTCGCTGCCCTCTGTCATTCCAAGACATAAAGATATTGTCTCGACACAAAAACAAGACCGCGAGAGAGACAAAGCGCATTTCATGGCGACTCATGGAGCGGACTTGTGTGTTAGTGCTCCTTTTGTTACCCTTGTAGGTGACGAGGTAGACTTCATTAAAACGTCTGGCAGGTACGTGTGACTATGTAGGCGTGGCTGACGCCGGATGTTTCTGGTTTGCTTTCTTGTTTTCTTTCCTTACCCCTTTTTGTGTTTTTTTTTTTTTCAGACAAATTAACTTTTAGTTGTAAGTGAGCGCCAAGTCTGTGTGTTTCTTCGTCCTGGCCGAAACCAACATTCAAATTTGCGCGCACTCTCCAGTGTTGGGACGTCACAAATGGTGCAGATTTTCATGTCGTGTACATGCTTTAAACAGAGTATGTCGAGCGTTGTTTGCGTGCTACTCAGTGAATGAGCTTCCAAGCTTTCTTTTCCCACCATCAACCATCTTGTAATCAGTTGGGAACATGAATAACTGCCCACTTTACACCATTTCTGTCGTCACACTTCAGTGTTGCTAGCAGCGCTTCTCGATTTAAGAAACATGACGAGAACGAAATTAAAAAGTAAATAATTTCGCGATTTTGTTTTGCACGCAACACTTGGGGGACTAGTACAGCCAGGTCGATCGGTGCGTTAATATAATTTTGAGGCAAATCAGCGACCGTAAAAAGTCCCCGGAGGCCTGTAATCAATAATATAATTTTGAATTTAGTTCTCCCTGAGTGAATATTTTGGGCTTTTGACAATACTCATATCCCTACCGCAAGGCAAAGTTAGTCATTTCAATACAGTGGCATTATCTGATTGACCAATCAAAAAACGCCACTTCTTTTGCGACGCGGTACACGAACAATGGTTGTGATCGCGAGCTAATTCGCCAATCGCATATTATTATTCGATTAAATTGAAATTACATTTGCCTTCTGGCATGGGTGAGACACCAGCCAGAGTAAAACTTTACACCTTTTCCACAAGGGCGCAGTCGTCTTGATATCGTCACATCTGGTATGCGTTCAAACATCATTGTCATCTCTCCACACCACTGGAAGGTGTTCACGAAAAAGGCGTGATTGTCACACATTCTTGATTTGCCTCACCTATATTTTCTCGAATAATTCAAGTTGAAATGCCTTATTATTTTTTCGTCCCACATATCAGATACAGAACCAAAGTGACTGAGAACAAAAGGAAATGAAAAATATATATAGGGAGTATTCATCACTCATCTCTATTGTAGTAAACTGGATCGCGGATTATGAGGCCGTCGGTGGCACCACCGGCGGCCATTGCTTGACACCAGGTAATACACGCGAGTCTAAGGGAGAATTGAACAAAAGTAGAAATATTAATGCATGTGCGCGGTGCTCGAAGGCGAGTATTTTATGATATGCTGCGATCATTATATTGAGTGTCTGGATATCAAATAGGTATTTGTCAAGCGTGCGAACGCCCATTAAAAAAAAAAAAAAAACGTGTCAGACCTTTCACGGCCGAGCTGGCAAGCTCGCTTTTGTAGTGGAGTAAATAAAGAACCTTTCCGGTCAATAAGGCCGCCGAGACTGTTATCGGGCAAGACAAGAAAAAGGTTGAAAAAGTTCCATCTTGAGAGCGGCTTTCCGATAATGAGCGAATTCCGCGTAGCAAAGCATTCAAGCTTGTTTGTTGTCTGCTAAACGCAACTCACCGAAACCGCCACCAACTCCGCGGTAACTCTAGGTAACTCTTGTCTCATTGCGATGCACTACATGTTTCGCCCAGAGGAGTCACTCTTGATTCTTGACCCCAAAACATGTTTTTATAAAAACTCCCAGGGCTGTCAGTTTTAATGTTTTGTGGAGAAGCTATTTTACAGGCTTCCCGAAAAGTAGCCAAAAGGTTGCAGGGCCGACAAAAGATGAGAAAAGGGAAAAAAGACACTTTTTCTTGTTTTCCCAATAGAGTTCCAAGCATTAGCTGGTGTCAAGTGATGGCTGCCGGCGGTGCCACTCAACCCCAGCAAAAAAAGACTCGATTCGTGATCCAGCCTAGTACAATAGAGGTCAGTGGTATTCACTGGCGGCAATAACTATACGCACGACTAGGGCAAGAGAAATTTCCTTCAGAGTAAAAGAGCCGAGCTTCTTTCGATCTGACATTCTGGTAATAGCATAGGCCATAGAGCGAATATTATTATTGGCGAGCTAGAATACAATGTCTGAAGTCACCACACTTATTGTCTTCAGATTGTTCAAGGGCGCGTTCCGGTTTTCGGCATACAACGTTTGGGAGAAATCGTCAGGAAATACTAAAAGAAAATTCACCCCCAACTCGCACAATCGGAGAAAAGTCGACAATAACACAGAATATATTGTGGTTCGCTTCGCGGCAATGTTGCACGGGTGAACCTGCTTCCCAATATGTGCTTCGAAGACGCGATAATCGACGTTAGTAGCGTTTCTCAATGAACGCCTTGAAAAAAGCTAGCTTTCCGGTGGGTATCGAAAGCGAATTTCGCGTCTCTTGCGGTTGCACACCCCTTCTTTGGTCCCGCTACTTCGCGACACTGTGCTCCCTCCGAAGCACGTGCATGTTCTTTTCCCTCTTATGTTTCACTCATTATCCTACCTACGTGCAAACGCACTCGTTCAACATCTTTTAGATAAAAATACATTCACACAGAACAATTTGACTACGTTTGACGATATGTTATCAGGGCTTGCGTCGACTTGCACCTCAAGACACTGCGGCAACTTTGCTTCGCAGGAAGCGTACACACAGTTCTGTAAACTATACTAAAATTTCAAAAGTATTTGATTCTCACTCCGGGTCACTCCTGAGCAGCGTTGGCGGTAACGGGTTACAAGTAACAGCGTTACCTGCAACACGTTACATTTTACATAATATAGCAACATATTCATTACATTTTAATACAGTAACGGGTAACATACTTACGTTACTTATATCAAGTAACGGGCAACGTGGTAATGTTACGCGTCACTTCTTCCTAAGACCTGAAAAATAACTCTTACATTTTTTTTTTGCTTCTATAATTCGTCTTAAATCCAGTAGCAGCCAACGCTACGAGCTGGTGGGACAAATCAGACAGCGTAAAAAGGGCACCATCATGGTGTTCGTCATGTTTCTGTACATTTTCTATAGTCGCTGAATCCATCATAACCAAAAAAAGGCCCAGTTACTTGCGCTTTGACACTGCTTGATTGGTCCCATTTGTTCGCAGCGTCTGCTGTGTGTGGACTTAAGCTAAAACAAAGTGTATGAGCCTAGTGATTATTAAGCGAATGCCTTATATGTCTCATCGTCCAGGTGACCTTCAAAGTCCTTCAGCGAAAAGATGTCGACGAAGCGAAAAGTACGAAAATACGTCGGCGACACGAAAGGTACCAAAACCCACAGGTCCGCCACTAGACCACGAGATGGCGTTACTTGTGCCAGAATCGGCGGAGGCGCGGAGCAAACCCAGCGGGGAAGGAGGACACTCTCGCTCGGGCAGCGGTGAAGAGCGGCGCGCTGTCTTCGGAGGTTCGCTATCACCGGGATCGGCGCTTAGGCTTTCACCTTCAAGTCGTCTTAGGAATAACGTAAGAGACCCTGTGAATTTTTTGTCAATTAACGAGTAACACACATCGTCCTTTTTGTTTTGTTTTTTGGTAACATCTGCAACATTGTTCTGAGTCACCTCTCTGGTCGATCCAGGCCGCTTTGTCAAGGGCTTGCTTCCCAACCTCGTCGTTGACGCCCTTTGTCTTTCACGCGACTCCCCTTGTGCCGTTCTTCATTTAAAGTTCCCCAGTTGCTCCTCGCCTCGATAAGCTACCGTTCGCTTTTCTAGGACAACTGCCCTCATCGATCTCTCTTTCCCCTTTCAACTTCCAAGATGAAATCCTCCCTCTCCGTGAGCTGCCGTTCAAGGTTTCCAACACATTTGTTTGTGGCCAACGCGTCACACACACACACACGCACGTAAACACAGACAGCGCTGTTTGCCAGAAGCAATATAAAATGACGAGTTCACCACAGCTCCCCGGATGTGATGAAATATCGTACATATGAAACGAAATGTGAAATAATGATGAACACATAAGTGAACATCATAAAAACGCAAAGAGATCGCGTGTCTTTACGTCACGGGCATAAACATTGGCAAGAAAGTACGCTGCTCGCTCCTGTAACGTTTGTCTCGCTCTCACTTTATGAAACAAATTGGCGGCGAGCGATTGTTGGGACCACACGTCAGAACTAGCATAACCTGCGCTTGACGGCTACTGAATGCTTGAACTGCCGTCAAACGTCACTTAATCGCCCCGCAAAAGCGTCGTCGGACGGCACTCGGAACAGGCCCACGGTTTGGGCGCAAGCGAATCTTTCTCGCTCTGTGAGGAGAGCCAGAAGTTTTGAAGCTGCGCTCTTTTCGAATAACGTGATAACACCGGGCAGAAGCATAGTTACGATCGAGCATAGCTTCGATCGTAACTATGCGGCTTCTGATCGACCCATCCGGCTTCTGCCCCGGCTCTGCTCGTGCAGAAGCCGGATGGGTCGTATCGTTTTGTTGTCGATTATCGTAAACTCAATTCGGTGACCAGGATCGATCCCTACCCAATTCCCAACATCCAAGAAACGTTGTCACAGCTTGCATCAGCAAAGTATTTCACTGTTGTAGATCTCGCGTCGGGGTTCTGGCAGATAGAAATGGACCCGGCTGACGCTGAGAAAACAGCTTTCAACACCCCGGCCGGTCACTACCAGTGGAAGAGAATGCCCATGGGGCTCGTGAACAGTCCCGCGGTGTGGCAGAGGACCGTGGATGTCATTTTGACCGGACTGTTAGGCAAGCTGTACTTCGTCTATATGGACGAAATCATATTCTACAGCAACAGCTTTGAGAAACACCTGTCAGACATCGAGAAGGTGTTGGAGCGCCTGATGGGGGCGGGGCTGAAGCTCAAGCCCTCAAAGTGTCAATTCTTTCAAAAAGAGGTGAAATACCTTGGTCACATTGTATGCTCCGATGGTGTCAAACCCGACCCCTCTAAATTAGCCTGCATTCGGGACTTCCCAGTGCCTACGGGCGTGCGCAAGGTGAGGGAGTTTCTGGGTCTCGTCGGGTACTATCGGAGGCATGTTGAGAATTTTGCAAAAGTGGCCAAACCTTTGACTGCCCTGAAGGCCAGGCATGTTGGATTCGAATGGACCTCTGAGGCAGAAAACGCCTTCTTAGAGCTCTTAAAACAAACTGGTAACTGCCCCTCTTTTGAGGCATCCGGATTCCAATCAACCGTTTGTGCTAGCGACTGATGCTTCAAAGTTTACCACTGGCGCGGTGCTATCTCAGGTATTTGAGGGTAAAGAGCACCCCGTGGCATTTGCCAGCAGGCAATTTAGTGGCCCCGAGCAGCGCTACGGCGCTACCAAGCGGGAATGCTTGGCCTTGGTGTGGGCGGTACGTCACTTTCGTTGCTATTTGTATGGCCGCCGTTTCAGGCTGGTGACCGACTGTCAGCCGCTGAAATGGTTGATGAACGTAAAAGATCCGAGTTATCGACTGTCTCGCTGGAACCTGCAGTTGCAGGAGTATGACTTTGAGATAATACACAAGCCTGGTAAGGCACACGCGAATGAAGACGCTCTCATGGCTACTCTACGGGAATTTCTGCCGGCTATCGACATTGCAGATCTCCGCGCTGAGCAGCGTGGGTCCACACGTCTGTGACTCAGCAATTTTCGCCCGTGTGATAAGCGATGAAAAACTCTTTGCACCTTTTCCACAAGAGCGCAGCCATCTTGAATGTCGTCACGTCTGGTATACGGTAAAACACCGTTTTGATCTCTCCACTCCACTGGATGCTGTTTATGAAAAATTCCTGATTCTCACACATTCTTGTTTTGCCTCACCCATATTTTCTCGCATGTTCCATGCAGGTTGAAATGTTTTATTGTTTTTTCGTCACGCATACCAGACACGGAGCCCACGTGACTGAGAACGACAGGAGACAGAATACGTTTATAGAAGTTGAGTGTGGTAAATGCATGAACTTGGGGCACTGATATGATTAGCAGCAATCTGCTGCCTATAACTTTAGTCGATAAGGAGGAACAAACCACAGGCGTAGGTAGAAAGCGGTTGCCTATCGCTTCCCATCTGGCAATCTGGTTCGCAAACGGAAACACTCGAAAAATGACAACATTAAAAAAGAAAAAGCCCGGTAAAAATATATATATATTCCAGTTAGTTCAGTGTAGTATATCTCGTTTCACCTTAAAGGGGCACTGACACCCCAAAGGTCGTATTTTTTTTTATTGTCTAAAACGACGCAAGTTGTAGTCATAGACACGCAAAAAAAACCGCATCGCGAAAAAAAAGTTCCCCGCGCGCGCGCGCGCCATTTTATTTTTGGCGTTTAAATCTCCCGCCGCTACCTCCTCGCTTCTTTTGATCGGTGACGTCAAAAATCAGGAAATTTAGAAGCTTTGTAGGTGACATTTCTATAGCATTTAATAACGGCAATCGTAAAACATGTTTTTTGACGCAATTGCGAACGCACTACGGCCCCTCTTTTTGAAATACCAAAAATCAGAGTTCGGTGAGATGTCCCCTCCTAGATGTGTGTCCTCTCTCAGAAAACTTGGCGGTGCTCGAGCAGATCGGCGAGTTGGGAAAGAAACCGGTTTTTTCCCGCGCGCCACCTCGCCTGCTCCTCGCATCGGGTCAGCGGAGGTCCGAGAGAAAGTCGAGTCGCAGGAGACCGCAAAATTTGACTGACTGCACTGGCGGGGATCGCGCGGGAACTTCAAATTCGGCATTTGGAAATTGTTTTTTTAATTCACAAATACTGAATTGCCAAGTTTCGAATTTTGAGGGTAATGTCCCGGCACCGTTTTCAATCGTTTCGGATAATAAAAAAATATGATTTTGACGTGTCAGTGCCCCTTTAAGCGAGAGCGCAGCCACAGGAGAGCCCCCACACAAACACAGACGCACAGACCGTAAGCACAATGTCATTGCGCTTTGACAACGCTTCATTTGCTGAGCCTTTGCATTATTGTATTGACGTAAGAACGGCAATACTGTGACGTTGTGCTTGTGAAGTTGCTCGATTAACTCCAACATATCGGGACGTTCGCTGCGCTCTCACTAAGAGTGAAACGAAATATATTTGTAGTATCCCAAAAACTTCCTTGCGATCTTTAGCTTGTAAACTTAATTATCGAAACAGCAGTAATAGATTCAATCAATTACTGCTAGCAAAAAGAAATGACATCATAATACAGTCAGCGAATTTTAGGACTAAATTACGCGTGTAATGTTGAATTCAATATTTCATCAACTATCGACAACAAGGGTTCCACGGATCCATAGCTCACATGACTTATGCTTTTCACTTTGAAAGTATCAATTTCTGGATATGATAAGAGTGCCGAGGCGCGACAAAACCAAAAATTCCAAATGAAGTAATCAATTAATACCCGCAAACTACCCATGAATATCGTCGACTGCTAAGAAAATTTCTTCCACTTCAACGCAATTGATGTGTGGTGTCTGATTCTCGTCTTTGTGTCCTTGTCTATTGAGCAATAAAATGTATTTAAAGTTCCAACACAAACTAGCCCAACAATCTACTCTACTGCAATTGATGAATCGCAGAAAAATAAAAAAAAAATATTAAACTTGATAACATTATATTAATGTTTTGACAATAGTTTTGGGTTATCAAACACACGTCATTCCTTCCAAATATTGATTTCTACAAAATATATTGTAAGAAAACATTTTATACCTGTTTCAAGATCGTGGTCAGCCTCACTCAATATTTTTAGCTGCCGAGTTTACCAAGCATAGGTGCAGTGCGCAAAAAAACACAAAACAAACAATAAAATCAATAAAGAATATACATATTTTATTTTGAGAGAAAGTTTGTTGTAAAGTGGCTAAGTTTTAAGATTTTGTGACACGTAGAACGTCCCAAGAAGTGTTCTCAAATTATCGAATTTATTCAATTAATAGAGGGCACCTTTCTACATCCTTTTAATTTAATATTCCATTCCAGGTTCATGATATGCTATAAATAGGATAATAGGAAAAAGTGTTAGTAAAGCAACTTGCAATCACCTTAAGTAAGTGCGTCGAAAATATAGTGGATATTTGAATGCATTGTAAACAAAATTTCAGAGCCTTATCGGATTTCAAGAGTTTACGCATATTTAGATATCTTAAAAATATTGTAGTTGAAAAAATACATTTAATTTTGTTGCATACCCTCAACGAAAAAGAGAAAAGAGATATGATTCTAATTTCGCGGAAAAGATGTCCAATTTATGTGAAATCAATTTTATAGCGACTCTTGCCTTCCAAGAACGGAAATAGATTAATTTATAACATGAAAATATTGTCTTTGTCATCAAAGCAACGTACGAAAATGAGACATTCTGCTAGCATTTGTAGTAGTGATATTAGTGGTAGTTGTGGTGAAAGTGGCAGAAAAAAAGGAAATTTTCTGAGTTGTACAATCGTCAGTGACGTTGCGGTGTGTGTTGGTTTGAAAAACAAATAGCACTGAGGCGGTGAGCTAATGAACACTTATATATCAAAACAAATACTAGTAACAATGGGAAATAAAAAAGTCATATCTACCCGCGTGATAACAAAACAACTCTACATATATTGTTGTTTGGTGCCGGAACTTCTATGATTGCCACTGTGATGCATTAAAAAACACTTGAATGCATGTCTAAAATATCTGTACTTGATATTTGCTCATTGAGGCAAATGAGTATGTCTTGCACCAAAAACATTTTCTCTAAAGTAGCAAACGAATCCTACGTAATGTTGTAATATATTTTAACATCTAAAATATGTTTATATCTTTGGACAACCTTGTGCTGCACTACGAAATATTACATTCTAGTATATAAGCGTTCTTTCCTGGAGATTCATGCTTTTTTGGTTTCCCCGAGAACAATACGTTTCTAGTCAATTGTCTTGAATGTTAGCTTGAACTACATTTTACGCAACTCTTCATGCATCTTGTTCACGAAAGCTCACGCTAGTGTCTAATCTTTCAAGCAGATCTGACATACAAAGGAACTGTAGAAGCTTTGTTTATTATTGGTGCTAGTGTCGCACTGATTGTTTTCATCTTGTAGGAATCGGGAGGATGCGCAACTGGGAAGCAGTTTGGCGATGACATTTTACGACGTGACATGCGCCTTGTTTGTACCTGTTTCTTTTTCCCGTTGCCGCGTGTCTTCGATTTTAATTCGGAGCGTTCTTTGCAGGTTCTGCTCAGAGTTTGACGTGGCAGTGGTGGCTCGGTGACCGGGGTCGACGACATTACGACTTTTTTTGTTAATTCAAAGCAGACTTCCGGTGTCACTCGCTAGGCTGACCTCGAGACCCTCTCCCATAGTGTTTGTAAAAAGAAAAATAAAGCAAATTTCACTTCTAAAAACTTTGAGCTGGGAAACGGGAGCTTGATTTATTTATTATTACCACGACAATCTATTTTCGTGCGATGGACCGACCCCCTAGTTCCAAAATTAGGCTGAAGAATAGACCCTTTCCGAAATTCAGTCTGACCACTCTGATAACTATCACCACCTATCTGTACCATTTCTACATACGAATGGCGGCCTTTTGATGGATGCTGAAGAAAGAATTTGAGGACGGGCACCTATGCGGAGCTTGAACGTCCCAGATGTTAGTTTGTCGTATTGTTGTTCGTTGCCACAGTGACGAGAATTATACGCTTCTTTGCGCTACGCATTTGAGGGTGTCATCTAAAACTCTAGAACGCTTGGTTCCGGCACGCCAAACACAGCTCATGCTCATGACAATAAAATGTGTTGAATGCTATGAAGAGTTTTATTAAACTAAATTTGTATAGTCGACCCTGCTCGGGGAGCGGGATCGGCTCTTAAAATAAAGTGTGGTGAATGCTAAGAAGACTTTTATTGTTAACTCAGAGCAAAGTTCCAAGTTACTCGCAAGATTCACCTCGAAACCCTCTCCCAGAATGTTTGTATAAATAAAGCAAATGGTGACAGAATCAAGTGGTCGCTGGTTCGTGTCCGACTAGACAGACTTCAACTTTTGTTTCGTGACTCAGCGGCATCGGCTGGAAGCGATCATGAGATTGATGACGTCACACGGCAGTTTCCGCAAAGGACACCCGTGCATTTTTCCCAGGAGATTCCTACTAACAGCTCTCGCTTGTAAACGGATCTGGGTCTAAATAAGAAGACACCGTAGTATGCTCAATGCACATCCCTGGCTTATTTTGGTCGTTTGCATTGGCGTCTTCTATAAGAGGCAGAAACATTTTTCATTTTTTTTTTCTTGAAAGCTACGTTTGATTTTTCCCAAGGAAACCTGCTCCCATTAAAATATAAATTTAGGGAGCGTTTGACCTACTTACGTCCACGCGCTACTTTTTTGGTTTGTTTTAAAGCGAACTCCTCGATTCAGAACGCCCTAAACGAATCCACTTAAACTCGGCCTTCCTTTTACGCCATGAACGCGCACTGATAACAGGAAAACCACTATGCTACCGAGACAAGACAAGAACGCTTATAGTAGCAGCAGTCTTGGTGCTCTGCTTAGTGACCTATTGGTGATCTCTGAGAAATCGACGTTTCATAGCGGCTAGAACGCACAACTGTGGCAGTAGGCTCACTCGCTAGTATTGAGCGGACAGAATATATGCTGTCCATGGAGGTCTGACCAGAAAACAGTAAACACGTGTTGGAATACACGTGATAAAAATTGTTAATAACAGCTTGCTTGTTCGTGATCTAGAAGGGTTCTGTGTAATTTGCGGATGGAAAATTCACCCCCTCCTATGGCAGGTTGCATGCGTCTGCCAGCTCTCCCTAAGTCGTCGGGAATAACATTGAAAAAAAAATTGCTCATATATTAGAAATTTCACTCTTATCTTTTATTTCCTAAGGGGAGCTGCCTTTTTATATGCTGTGCTGCAAATTGAAGCATGCACTACACCGAACAATGTTATACAGTGTGATAACAGCGATGTATATATAATTTGTATGCTTATCATGATTTTCACATCGTCTAGAGCATATATAAGGTATGGCATAAGCGTACCAAACTTACCGATGCACGTTTTATTACATTCTTCCAAGGTATAAAATATATTTGATGTTCCAGAAACGTAGTGACCGAATTGTGTTTTATAGACACATTTGTTTGTATTGCTGTCATAATAATATCGTTGGAATGCTCCTGAAAAACTGCTAACGTCGGGACTTAAGGCACAACGGCTTGGCGGATTTTCTGAAACGAAAGTTTTGTTGAACATTTAGCCACATGAATGATGTTTTTACAAATAAGCAAGAAACTGATTTAATCGACAACAATGCAAACACCTGATATAAGGGACACTTGTACTAATTGGGGTTACCTTATATTTGGGATATTTTCAGTACGGTGCCACTTCAGGTAGACAGAGAGAAAGAGAGAGAGAGTGATAGATGGCTTCCGAACGATGATATACTAACACGCGAGTCGTGGCCAAAGGCCAGACGGTGACCATTATTTGGGAGGGGGGGAGAAGGGGGATAACATCGAATAGAAAGGAGAATTGTGAAAATTAAGTAAGATATTCTTTGCCACTGCCGACTCCGTGGCGACGGATGAGAGCCACAGCCTGGAACAAATATAGACACGGCGGCAGGAACCGAATAGGAGGGAGGCTGATGTGACAGCTTCCCTGTTTGTCCAGGAAATGGCAAGGTTCGATGATGTTGCAGGAAGAGCCCGCGGTATCCGAGTTGTCGTACTATCGTCACCAAGCACACCGTGCGACATTTATCCAATTTGTAGTGCTAGGGGCCGTCGCTACTCCTTTGAAGTTGATGTCGAAAAGGATTGTCAAGATGAGAAGAGATTGATTTTTTTTATATAGATATGTATATATATATATATATATTTTTTTTTTTTTTTGGGGGGGGGGAGGCGGGGGCGGGGGTGCACAATAGATTTTCTTTCCTAAAAAGGGGCGGTCACGCATATGACATGTGTAAGGGACCTTCCATAGAACGATTCGCGGAGGACAATCATTGTTTAGTCGCTGAGATTGTTCTCTCAGAGTCGTTCTACGAAGGACCCTTAAAAATGTAAGTATTAAAAATAAATAAGAGATTTTCCTTATTTAGATAAGAACAATTAGTGTTGATTTATAGCCGGATTCAACAAATTAAGTGAAGTTAATATGTAAATACTGTTGGGCATAACGGTAAAGATTTTATGAGTGTTATTTAAGTTTAAACAACGGCATAACTTGGAAAGACTAAGTGCGAAGGCGAGCAGAAGGTAGCTAATCATGTCGCTTAAAACTTGAGACTGTGGTACAGAAAAGGAAAAAATAACTAGTCGAAGAAAAAGACACAAAACTTCCTTCGACTAAACTTTTTTTTTTCATTTCTGCACCACAGTTTCAGGTGCTAAACGACATGATTGGCATAAATTGGTGAAGATCGTGCCCAACTCGCAGTGTTAATAAATAACCCAAAGATGTCCGCAGTTAACAGACGAACCGGGTAGAGAAGCATAAGTATTGGAATAGAGCGCGTTGGAGATGAAATACGGAAGACAGGAAAAAATGAGGTGTGCTTGTTGTGCTCTGTCCCTATTACTGAGTCCTTACTTTGTCACTTTTTTGTCAATTTAAGGCCAAGATTCCCGGGCTCTGTGTAAAGAATGTAAGGTTTGGTTACAACTTAGATTCTTCGGGCTTTCAGGGTCCTAAATGGCCTGACAGAAACCACCAATTGGCAAAAGAAAAACTGCACTACTTGAAGGTTATAGCTTTCAATGACAAGACACGGAGATATATCACAGATAAACAAAATTTGTTTGAACATCATAATTTGTATTTATATTTTTATTATCAAAATAGATCGGTGACGTAGTTCAGGGTAACAAGAAAATAATATGAACAGGGAATTATTTTAACCTATAGGAACGCTATTGCAAAGTGCGGAAGGTTCAAGCGTTCTGAAGGACAAAGTATGGAAGCGCAGTGCCTTTAAAATGTAGGAGCGCATGCTTTACAAATTAACAATTTGGGATGATCTTAAAACGCTAGAATACACATATCCGTAACTGGAAAAATTTAAACAAAACAAAAAATGTAAAAATTAGTTTGCAGAATTTGAAACAAGCAAACAGCTCGGGTTTCTGCAGTACGCATTGATAAATCCGTAAACCATCTCGGACGTAAAATATATGATGAAATAAAACGGAAGCAAACCACCTGTGCGCGTATGTCCTTCACAATACGTTTTTATTACAAACACGCTATTCGAAGCAAGCATTAGGGTTGACTTACTCGTGCAAGTTTCCCAGCATTGTTTTGCCGTAGGAAAATTGTTTCCACCGTCGTCACACCCTAAAAATTCTTCACACATTTGCGTATCTTTATTGTATCCAAATCGAGGTTCCAAATTAACGCAGGTAGTCATATTCTGTATTGGCATTTTACACTTGTCCTTTATAAATCCTGCATTATGAACAGAAGGACCAAAACAAGACAACATTTAAAACGCTTGCCATCATAACTTCCGCGACAAGACTTGGCCACATACAGAAATAAACCAGCAACGAATTAATGAAACACCAAGCTAAAGTTGCTCTGAACGGGCATATTGAAATTTAAAGTAAGGGAATCACAACATATCTGCCTCAGTGAGTGATAACTTATCTAGATAGTATTTTCCCAATAATAATAGTAATATTATATTATGACATTACATTATTACGATTAGTTTATTTTATTTTTATTTGTTTGTAAGCAATAAACTCTGGTAGCCATATTTTATGTCAGCCATAGAGATGATTACACCATAGATATGTCCGTCTTATAGAATTTTGGAGCTCCGCAGTCACACTTCCCAGAACCGCTTGAACGTTGCATGATGAAAGCGGACATTATTCACAAGACCTGCGCGCTATTATTTATATTTGTTTGGGGTAAAATAAAACGGGCTCTTCTCAAGTCATAAAACAATACATGAATTTGCCTTTAATTGTACCGTTAGAACGACCATCGACACTACTTCTCCTTGTGAAAACAATTGCTGGTTATATTTTCTACTTGCAATTCTTGAACTGCACTACGTTTTCGTGAGATTTTATCGAACCGTTGATTAGTTTATTTATGAAGCAAGGAATGGCTAAATGTGCGCCTGATAAGGCCTTTTAGTAATGAAAATATACTTGCAGTATCGGGAACACACTTTTCTTTAATTGAAATCTAGATATTGTTTTGTGCATGCTCAAATTGAAACTTTCAAATATCGTAAATATAATTTATTTAAAAAGCTCAAAGGAGGTAAAAAAAAAACATATTCGATTCACATTCAAGGAAGCGTGTAATAAATGCATCTTGTTTCTGGATGTGGCGTACGTCAATTCTTCGCTGTTAATTATTTTCTCTTATTTTTGGAGATGTGTACATAATAACCAGTAAATCAAGAAACATTTGAAATGTATAACCATACCAATATTATTTAGCACCTTCTAGAAATATTATCTTACTTCCACATCGTTGGTTGCATCGATAAAAGTATGGAAAGGCGTTCCCTCCTTCGTTTCGGCACTCATACGGTTCCATTAGTCGACATGAATCTGTCTTGTTATCATAAAAGTACCATTGGTCGTCGGTTTGTCGGCAGTAATATTGTATCGTAACACCCTTTCCGCAAGGACCAAGATCTGGTACTAAAAAGAGAAAAAGAAAACCGCCTCAGCACATGTAATGCGAAAGAAAATACATCAAGAAGGGAAAAGACGAATCGGGGAAGGGGGATTTGGGGGGGGGGGGGGGGGGGTTTAGGAGATTCAGTTTAGATAAAATGCATGAAAGCTACACTATATCCAACTCCGATCTTTTAAAACGTTTCTAAAACAAGGTAAGTAAGCGCTATCGTAAATACTTTGAGTATTCTCATGGGGTACTTTGAGCACTCAATGATTCAGTGTTGAAAATGGCGCCAAGTTTAAACCTTGTACAGGTTTATAAAATACGTGTCGCTTTTTTACAACAGCGCTAATAGCTATCCGGTATTTATTGAAGGAAAAAAATACAAAAAAGGTTGCCACAAAACGAACTGCTACATCGCCTCGACAGAGGGCTTAAATATTTTATTTTGTATAGTATTACACACTGAAAAGAAAAAAGAAAGAAGAACAATTCGACAAGCTGTGTCGCCCTTGTTCTTTCGTGTTTTTTCTTTTTTTCCTTTTCAACGAATAGAAGAAAAATCTTCGCTTTCCAAAAAATAGTAACACGCTAAAACAAAAAAGTAGAAAAAAAACCTTCACTCTAAGAAATGCTTGCGCGTCTGCTCACCCGCAAAACGTTCCAAAAGCCAATCTCTGCGATTTAGGAAATCAGCTCAGCGGATGATGAGGCGGAACATCTGCTCAGGGAAAGCGTTATATTTGCACTTCCTTTTGATTTGTCCAAATTTTACCGAATAGCCAGTTAAAAATTAATCGCGGTTAAAGCATTAATTGATGAATCGCTAGGTTAATGAATCAATTACCCAGCCCTAATTTTTATGCATCCTTGTCAAAGCAGCCGTACCTTTTCATGATAACGCAGATTGTATGTCCCACGGATCGACGCTGCTGTCGCGTATCACTACGGCGTGGTGCACTTTAAAGATTCCAGCGAACCAGTCGGAACTCACCGGAATTACTTTTTATATACAATGTGAATCAGTAAAGCCATATAATTACAGACTGACCTCAGGCTGTGTACGCTCAATTTAACCATAATTGTGACCCAAGCTCAAGCTACAATTGGAAGCCAGCTGCCTTGAATGACAATTTTACTACACGACCGTACTGGCACGGAATATTCGGTCAAAGTGGGGCGCTAGCTCTTGTAGTCACTGCTTCAGCCGGACGCAGTGAAACGAAGTATAGACTACGAACACATAATTTGCTTCCTCTGTTTAGCGTCTATTGTATTCTCAACTACGTCATTTTTTTATTTTTTATTACTGCGAAAGCATTATTTGTTTTATAGAGCGAGCCAACGTCAACAGCCACACCAAAGGGCAGATAAAATCCCGAAGCCGCGATCCGGAGGCATCCCAGCTTTGAAACCACGCAGAAAGCCACGCAAGACGGCAGTGATATGAAGCCGCCGCGCGTCAGTTTCAAATAGCGCCTCCCGATGGCGCTGCGTGTCCGCGAGGCAGCGGCTCCACCGCTCCAAGCCCAAGGTCAGCGTGGCGAGGAGCGCGCGCGCTCGACCGTCGACGCAAGTAGGCCGCAGACGAAATAAGGGAGCGGAGGAACGGCACGCATGCTTTCGCATTCACAACTCATAAGAAGTGCTTAAATGGACCTCGAGAATTTTTCTTTTCCTTCCCCGTTTTTTTTTTGTCTTAATCTTAAGCGATCGAGGCTGCTACCAGCGAGTACTCAAATGGAATATGAGGCTAGTTATAACAACACACGCCAGCGGGAAGCAATATTAATGTGTTAAAATGAAACAAGCTTTATCACGTACACTGCATGACTCTATAGCAGGAACGCGACCTCGGCTCATTTTCGGATTTTGTTTTAAAGGAATATAGACGGGCAACAAATTCCATCCCTTCGGTTACGTTAGGTTAGGATTTCCAACCACGCGAGTAGTTTTGATTACACATGTATATTTGGAAGAGTTAAAACATAAGTAACCAACCATCACTTCTTTGCACTAACAGTGTAGCGCTGTCTACATTAAAAAAATATGTTACAAATTTTTTCCAATGTTATTTAGGTTGCTGTTAATGTATGAAGACGCACTTACTTTTACACTTTTTTTCACAATCATGACGTGAATCGAAAATATTTATGCTACCGTTAACGCCACCATTCCACTGAATTTCGACACATTGTCCGCTGGATGATTTGTAAGTCCACTTTTTGGAGTTATGCTTCTCGGTGCTGGGCTTGAGCTCTTCGAAACAGAAACCCGGCACTTCACCTATGATTGAAAATACGTGAAACGATTTATGACAAGCATATAGATCTCCATAAATAAGAATGCTTTCTCATCACGTAAATAATATATTGACATAAACCGAATTGTAAAATATGGGTGGTGTTGTAGAACCTTGCGCACACGCTACTGAGAAGTCAAGTAGGTATTGGATAAGGCGAGATTTACTGCAGTGCGTGTAATCAGTTACCGTACTAGGTGGCAAGTAAAGAAAAGGGCCAAGTTGCAGGTCTCGCAACCTCCCCCCCCCCCCCCCCTTCTGGAAGGGGGGGGGGGCGGGAGTTTGCGAGACCTGCCACTCGGCACTACTGGAGGGCGAGCGATAAGAAAGGTTAAGCGTTTCTTTTCTTTATCAACTACCCCACGAAACTGCATAAAGATTTCTTTATTACAGCAGACGTGTTCACTATTATCGGTAGTTTGAGCTCTGTTCCAGATAATTCGCTCCCGTCCTACTCTTCATGAGGCCAGGCTAATACACTTTGGGAAATACAATCAACCTTTTTTTTTGTTGTTGTTGTTGTTGTTTTTACAAATTACAAATGCGTTAGTTGAAGTTATTTGATTATTTAGACAAACATATCAGTGGACCCTCTCGTTTGCTAAAAAGAACACAATAAAAACAAGAAACTTTTACGAGGTAAACAGGCTCATTACTTATTTCATAACTATTGAATTCTGAAGGTATTTTACCACATTATATATATAATTAAGTCAATAAAACATTATTAGAGTTTAGTTCACTTCAAGGCAATGCACCCCAGAATTTACATTGCAATAGAAAACATAAATCTTAAAATAGTCTTCCATTACTTACAAAAAAAAAAAAAATTCCCAAAGCAATATTAAGAACGATTGCTCGCCTTTTTGCTATCTCTATTATTTTGATGTTATGAAATTATATGCGTTTACCATTTTATATTTTATGTTTTATATTTTTAAAATGAACTAATTATGTGCTAGTAAAACTATCATCCAATTCCTCATATCAGTAGTGGTCAAGAAATTGAAGATGAGGATGTAAATCAGCACTTTAGGAGCCCAAGCAACGTATAGCAGTTTTGTTCTTATCTACGAATGAATTACGTAACAGTAACATCTTGAATAATCTTAAAGAGATTAAATTATGATCACTACGGTCAGCATTAAAAAATATCCTAAATCCACAGTATACAAGAGAGCGAAAGTTTCTTATCATTTTAAGAATATAGAGGGGATCTTCTAACAAAGCCCCCCCCTCCCCCCCCCCCCCCCCCCCTTTTCCCGGAACTAGTGACAGGAATAATCAGAGCTAGTTCGACTATTCAAGAAGGATAACCACTATCGAAAATGCACTGGCAATGACCATACTCAGAAATCTGATTGGCTACGATACGATGCTCACTTTTTAACTGAGGTGACACTCTATTGTAACAGGTCATGAAAGCCGCGAAATAAGTATTGCTATTTTTATGGAAATGTATTGAATGTAGAAACTATCGGGGCATACTGGCATATAGAAACTACCTGTCACATCAAAAAAGAGCAAAAAGTTTTATAAAAGTTTTACAATAAATTGTCAACTAACTTCAATAACACCATTTTAATCCCCGGTGGGTTAGAAACTACAAAAAGCTTCATATCACAGTGCCAGTAGGATTTAAATGTTTAAATTAAACTAAAAAAAAAAGGTGAACAGGCGTAAACACTCACTTATAGGATGTTTGCAGTGCTCGGGAGCTTTGTTTATACACATGTTTGTGAAGAAGAATTGTATACCAGTTCTAAATATGCGAAAATTTGTAATGCCGGATCTACAACGTCCCACGGAGCTGAGACTAAATGTTTTAAGGCCGTTTTAAGATAATATTGCCCGCAACCACATCTAAAAACACTGCACAGTCTCTACTTTTTTTAGCACAGTCTGTCCGCTGTTGTTTGCATGCGGTGGTGACTACGTAGAGCTGTTTGTTTTCTAGACACCTGTCTATGTCAAACGTGCTGAAGTACTGCAGTTAAGAGAAAGAGGTTAAAGAATTTTGTCATTTAATAAAAATAATTATTTTCTGAAATAAGCCTCGTAAGGAAATTGAAGTCTGCGCTAAGAGGACGAAAACTAACATGGAATGCATATAGACTCGTTCTCCAACATTTCGATATTTGAATCGTAGCTATTATTCTTTATACTTAACTGACCCAGAACTGACCAACGAGCAAAAAGCGCCCATGTCGTCTATCCCTCCGTGACTTACGTGTCCACTCCGTAAGTGACATCAGCAGTGCAACATACGTGCAGAGTAAAGGCACCAAAGTCACAGGCTCTTTTTGCCCTCTTCGGGTTTTGAGCTGCGAACGCGGACGGTCTTTCTCGTGCAGGAGTGCCAGCTACAAATGTTGAAATCAAACTTCCACGTAACTGGTGCTGCATCATAAGGTCAAGTGTCATCACGCACTGCAACATGCCTATAAAAATAAAAATCTGAAAAGCTAACTAAACCTTTTTCGTTAAGTATAGTGTGTGTTTGAAGGATTTAGAGATTTGTTTTAAAAGCCGGGCAGGTTACATTAACCTGGTCTCTGCCGGAGAGTTATACGGCAAGGGGGACATAATATCGAGTGCTAATTGTGACGATAGATGAAATAACTAACCACAGTTTTTTACATGATCTTTTTTAATTATTGAAAATAAATCTATGGTATCAATTACAAGCTTGCTGAGCTCCATCGAGGACTACTAGATAATTAATTTTTAAAAAGACTGAGCTTGGGAGTAGCATTCAAGTGCGATAAATTTACCACTCGAGCAATAGGTACAAGACCTGCAGTAAAAAAAAAAAAAGGGAAAAGCGGATAATACACGAAAAAACCACCTGGACGCGCCATCGCACCGGTAGACTTGCGCATGCTGCACTAGTGGTCATTTTAGAGGTTCATGGTGCTTCTTACGTGCTTCTAGCCTGCCTAAAATTGACTGCAGTAGTGATTATTTGTGATGCTCAGAACGACGACTCGGACTAGGAGTCGTCTCTTTCTCTCTTTCTTTCTATGAGGCTCAGCAAGCTTCTAATCGAAACGATATGTTTAGTTTTACTAATAGAAAAGTTTGTGGTGATATTGTAGCTTAGTAGTCGATTTATTGCGACGATTATACCTGTATGATATGTCCCCATAACTTCCCTGTACAAACAGCATTCGGGTAGTTTCCACGGCTATCTTAAAACAAATATGAAAAGTCTAGAACAACACCCTGTATACTACATACGGTACTACCGACGCCGGAAGTAAACATGGCTCACAAACCGTCCTCTGCGTGCAGCACGAAACCATAATTAAATAATCAAGCACATTGGATATGTGTAAAAAATCAGAAACTGAAGTAATTTTTCACCATGAACCTTGCCTGAATAAAGATGGCAGTAGGCAATGGGCGTATAAGAATACTGCGATGAAAGGTTGTGCTCACGTCCAAGCTGCTCGCGCATGCGCAAAACATCCGTCGGCTGCTCATATGGCAACCCACGCACAACATATGCTTTCCGAGCTAGTGTTCTCGGAAATGCGTCTTCTCAATGAAAGCCCTGGTTAAGCAATCGTTCCAGCGGTGTGGCACGCGAAGACTGCCTCGTAAGCTTACGAGTCCAGCCTCGGCAGTGCTTAATCTCAGACTGTCCTCATTAATGTGCTCTTTTGAGTAAGCTAACCAAGCTTCCCCACTTCCTCGGATGCACATATCAGCCTCCCCCTTCAGGCAGCAGAATAGCTGGTGAGTACGCAGCACTCTACTCGGTAGAGCTTTAGTGTACGAACATCGTGTAGGGAGGGACACAAGAAACTACGACACCTCTGGATATGTGAAACGATTGGATTTTGAATTTTACTCACTTCTGCACAGTGCATTGCACTCAGATTCAGACTTGAATCTATTTTCATCGGGACTTCCGTCAGCGTTTCCAAACACAAACTGGGAGCATCTTCCGGCTTTCTTATCGTAATACCATTCTTTGAAATATCCTCTGCCTTGTCCTTCCTTTGGATCTAAGAAACATACGGCTTTTTGGCGCTTACCTATACAGTAGGCAGAACCTGAGACAAATGAAATTTTTTTATTATAATGTAAATTGGTAGTTTAATTACGTCAATAAAATTTCTGTTTGCTTGTATTTGTAAGACTGCTGTGAATGGAACATAATTTTGCGTTCGTTTAAACAGAAACTGTGGCATAATTCAGAGTGCGTCAATCTTAAAATAATATTCGCATAAACGTTGTGTACAGTAGATACTAGAATGAATTAACTCCCAATAAGAAAGAAAACAACAATCATTTACCACACAATGGTTTAATTTATGTACGTCACTTTTTTGCACTGGCCATTTCATTTGAATATTTTAATTGATTACCATGTTGAATAGGGAGCCCGTAATAACAGTCTGATTAACATTTTTTTAATATTGTTTGAGCTACCACAAATTAACTATATCGTCTGGATCACCGGCCTTTAGTCTTTACGGTGTGCTATTTACTCTCACAAATTGAAAATAGTTAATATAAAATGGGCAAGTGAAAATGGTGCAAAAGCAAACATTAAAATATACCCAAGGTTTTCAGTTCCGTGATGCCAGAAAAAAGCAGGCATTTGAGAAAAAACTCTACGGTCCAAAGAGCGAACCCCTGCCTTCCTCTGAAGTCACATTTCCGTTGAAGCCTGCAGAGACTTTCACTTTGAGAAGCACGGTGAGGGAAAAAATTGAAACTTCAACAACTTCGGGAAAAAAATATCTTGGCCTAATAATTGGGTTACTATTTCACCGATACTTGTTGGTGTGTTGGAAACTATTCAGGCAAATCGGGAGCTATGAAGAAAACGCCGGAGTACTCCTTAAGATAAATTCTAGAAGAAAAGGCACACTTCAACTCGAATGAAAGCAGATAACTGACCGAATGTCTTCTGATACTAGTAGTGTCCTTTTTTGTCTGAACTAAAACAAATTTCGGATTCCCATTAAAAGAAATAGACGACAACTGAGATAGAGGGCCTCAAAACATAAAGCAAAGATAAATATAAAAGAATCAAGATAATCCGGGTGAAGCCACATAATATTACCTCGTAGGTGGGAAAGATTAACAATCGACGTATTTGATCAATTGAACACATATGTGACATATTTCCATAGATATTAAAGGAAAAAAGCAACTTAAGCTATCGACAATTTTTGAATGTAAATCATGAACACGCAAACACACAAAAAAAAAAACATTTATAAGCTGACTTCTGAAAATAATATATATATGATTTGGATATCAATAAACGTACTGGTTCAGCATTTTTGTCATCAAATAAGAAGTCATGACGACTAAAATTGCATATGGCCTGTGTTTTAAAACTATCCGCCTCAAAAGGACATATCTAATAGACTAAAAACCCGAGACCAGGAATAACAAGGGCCAACACGACACAAATACTGCCGTGTAGTGTGAGTTACGGCTTGTGGTTTCGGCGCCGTCAGACCCGGGGAGGCAGGGAGCTAGCCTCGGTGGGAAAAGGCGCTTTACTCGCTTTTCAAGTCTTGCTTCAACCAGCTCCAGCCCCGACTTCCCCTCAGTATCTTCTTTCTTCCGTGGTCAATTCTCCTTTTTTTTCCGCGAACCAGTCAGTGCACACCATGGGTATCAAAAACATTCATCATAAAGCCCGATGACCCGTCGCCAATGGGATTTAATCAACTGCCTTCATTGGAAAACCAGATGAACCGCCGGCGACGGCGCTTAATCAGCTGCCGCATGCATGCCGCATGCGTGACAGTGTTGTTCTGATTATAATGCAATTGCAATATAATCATAACCTCAAAATTGCGAGCTTCACCCTTGTTGGTGTTAGACTGGTGGCAACTGATAAAACCCGTTTGCTCTACTGACGTCTAACCCCTGGTTCGTTGGTGGAGCGCTCCACCGGTAATGGAGAGGTCCCGGGTTCGATACCCGGACCAGGCGGATTTTTTCGGTCGCGCACCAGTCACCTAGCTGTGTTTGGAGATTTGTGTTTGTCCTTTGTCCCTCTTGTTCCCCTTCTCCAGGGATTATTTTCGTCAGTGTTGTTCCTATTTCTCCCAAGTCTCGGGGCTTTAGTATATAATGTTCAACCATTACCGGCTCGTCGTCGCCCTACCATTCTGAAGATATGTAATTTATAACTTATTTGTTTTACAGCGAAGCTGTTATGTGCTAGGACCAGGAGAAAAAAAATGCGTCCAAGGTGGCTAACAAAAAAAATCCCCTTTAAACGGCTCTCCTTCGCTCCGATTGGTCGTGGGATGTATAAATGAAAAGAGTGGGCAACCCGCGTGAGTCAGCCTTCCTTGGCATTATTAGATAGTTGAGGTCCTGATCCCTTGTTCTCATCTACGGTCACAGACTTAATCTCAGCTAAGAGTGCACTGTGATGAGGCTGAGCGCAGAACGCGCCGATCTAACCTTTTCTGCTTTCGCTTCCGCGATGGTGATAGAGAGACTTGGGCTCAATCGGAAAAAAAAAAAACTGTCCTCGAGGTGTGCCCCTAACAATTGGGTGTAGAACTTGCAAATAACAGAAGTGACCATAAGGAAATGACCACTTTAGTCACTAATAATTAAATAAGGACAATTAAACAACAAAGTCGTGTACGTGTCTTAATTCCAATGATATAGAAATCGTATAGATGTCGCAAAGTTGTCGTAAAGGTAGGAGATTCGCTAATTCTCCATCTTCACGTGAAGTGGATGGGTTGTATAAATGTTCTTGACATGCAAATCAAGTATACTACAGGCACAATGAAAAGGCTTTTGAGGAGTAACGCTATCATTGCTTATGTAAATACGTATATTTTGAAACCTATTTCTTAAACAACGAACAAACGAGAAACAAACTACGATCAAAATTAAAATTCCTACGTGCGTGAAGGATTTAAGGTATAAAAGCACCTTCTGGTACTCCCAGCCAGCTATAAACTCCAACAGCGCATATCATCGAACTAGGTGTTACATTCGAGTTAGTCTTTATGCAAAATCTGCCCTAAACAGAGTATACAGTATGCCATTAAAAACGAATTTGTTTATAATAAAATGCTTCTGTTCAGTGTAATCAAAATAAACATAACGTTACACAATTGTTTTACCTTTCGCAGCAATCGCAAAGATGAGTACGATCTTAAGCAGCATATCGTAAGTCGGCAGGGCTGTTAGTAAGGATCTGTCTATATATTGGTTCATAGAGAGTGGAAACTTTATGGCAAGTGCATTTCCTGTATGAAAAAACAAAATAACAGTAGAAAACATGACAAAACCCAGGAAATGAACCTTCAGAACCCATGATGAAAGAAAGCGGGAACAAAAGCTCTGGCAGATTTACGCAAGTGCATACGTAAACAATTTCCTTTTTGCGTGTTTTCTTTCCAACATATGCTTAGTTCAAATATGTTTTCTATGTTATTCAATGTTTTTATGCATTTTCATTAAAACACGCCCGTTCAATACTCCCTTTTCTACCGAAACTGCGCAAAAAAACATGAATATTATAAACTGTGATCATCGTGCACCTGCAGTTCTGGAAACTTTTAAAAATGAATTGCATTATTACTGATTGAAAATAATATACAACTAACATTTTTCTATAGAAAATATTTTTATAGAAGGAAAACAAAAATGAAATCATTGCAAAAATAATAGAAATATAATATAGATACACATGGCTGTTTTCACCTCAATTCACAGGCACGTTTTGGGCGTCGAATTTTCAATTCTGACTAAAAAAATATACCTTTTGGAACATTCTTGAAATGATTGACAGCTCAAACGGGAGTTTGGCGGATTTCTTGCTTTCGGGTTATCGACCATTAAAGGGCCGAGACGAAAACACGTTTCTTCCACCTGTCGCGAATTGCATGTCTGACCACTCGCTATTTTATCATTTCTCAAGACAAGGTACTAAGACTCCGTGGTGACTCTCAAAAGTATAATGCACAAGGGCCTCTAAACTCGTCAAACACAAAGTTAGGTTCGAAGTTGACGGAGCGCACCGATTTGCCTATCACGACTTGGACTTCGCGTTTTTTTCGCCGGCGTCCAATCGGCGCGCTCCGCCAACTTTCGGCTCCAACTTTGTGTCTGACGAGTTTAGGGCCTTAGATCGAGGGTCTTGAAAATTTTATATTATTTCGGAATGTTTTTTCTTTCATCTCGAACTATGTTTCTTCGATGATTTTGAGTAAATTGGTGCAATTTTTAACGTGTGACCTCTTTAAGAAAATTTTATGACCTTGACACCACCGGAAAACTCTAATTTAACTATTTTCAATAAATACAAATTCGATATTGCAAGAGCAAAATGAAAGCTGTTACATTATTTGAATAAACGAAAAACGTTAAAAAATCTTGCAAATTCTAAATCAATTTTATTAAAAACACCATTTATATTTGCCTCGTTTCTTATTAGTAGCAGGCTATCGTGGTTGATTATTAAATATAAATAGATAATATCGTATTTTGTTTGTATGTGCGCTATTAAAGCTTAAAACTTCTTAGATGTGTATTGTAAAACGGCAAGTTTTGTTTTAATGTAAAACACATTTTTCTCAGTATAACGCACAACTTTACTTATTTTTAAAGTTACAGGATAATAAAAAAATATTAAGTAAGTAATCACGCAGTCACAAAGAGGAACTGACAAACTTTAAGCTATTACGGCAATACAAACAAACTACAATAGTTTCTGTTTATATTTGCAGGTAAACAACAATCTTACCTTTTTACCAATAAAATACCAAGGAAATAAAATCTTTATTCTTAAACAGTTGTCCTTGAATTTGCTGGATTTTTTAAATCGTTTGTTCTTTCAAATGTATGCAAGATATTTTTTTATTTTAAACACGTCATATTACATTTGTATTCAATAAAAAGAGCTACCTTTGAGCTTTCCAGTGATGACAAAGTTATTAAATTATTTTAATTCATTCATACTTCAAAATTTTCATAATTTGCCAAGTCATTATAAATACGGCTCAACTTTTGGTATAAAATACTTTCAAAATCAGTATGTTATTAATTCATTGATTGGTAATAAATTCATGTTGAGATTGTAAAAGAAGAGTCCGAATACAGTATTCCGAGAGTGTAGAAAATAGAGTGTGATCAGACATGCGCTTCCCAACAGGTTGCAAAGAACACGTAGTGTCCGTGTGATGATTGTGTTGTTGAGGAGTAAAAAGTATTTTACTCCGTAACAAAGATTCCTGTTTTACAACGCGTACATGATAAGGCTTAAGCTTTAATTGCGCTCATATAAACGAAATACTATATATCATACCGCTATTTTTTTAAATTAACAATTATTATACTTTTCTGTAATTAAAATCAAACAGATAAAAAATAAAGTACAGTACAATCTCGATAAACGGAACCTGAAGGGACCAGGAAAATCTGTTCCATTTATCAGGAGTTTCCTTTACTGAGAGTATGTAGTGTAGGTACACTAAAAATGTTGAATGCCAGCTTAAATGCTGTTTCCACAAGTGCACAATTTGTGAACACCAGCAAGCGAATGTAGAAGGCAAAATAATGACAAAAACATCAAATTGCTGGTTTTGTATATTCACATTATGGGTCCAGTGACGGGAAGGTTCTCACTCCGGGCTCTTCTTAGCCACAACGCCAGGCACTTCTCAATCTCTTCGTGTTTGGGGAGTCGCAGCCTCATCCTCGTTGGTCCAAATTGCGTACTGCTGAACGCACTCCGCAGCTTTTCCTTGTCGTGAAGAATCCTTGTCAGGCTACTTTTGGGTATGGCATACTTCGTTGCAAGCGCCGTTTTCGTGAAGCAACCGCTATCGAAATCATTAATGACTTGATCTTTTTTTCTAACGTGAGCGCAGAAAGTAGGGCACTAGGCCTAAGATGCGAGCAGAAGCCCTTTTGAGCCAAGCCTACCCACCATAGCCACCTATGCATAAAAATGAGAAAATAAAACTCTAAAAAAACATGTGTACATGCTAATTTTGGGCAATAAAGCTAATAAATATTAAGAATTTTTTTAATACTGTTTTATTACCCAGGAGTTATTTTTTATTTTCTGCGATCGCGAAAAATATGTCGGCGACCTAGTTTCGTTTTCAGTTCCGTTTACCCGTAGGCGCGAGAATTTGAGTTCCGATTAACGGGAATATTTTCACATTGCATGTATACAAAACCGAACAACTCCGCAATAGTTGTTTCGTTTAAGCGACAATTCCGTTTAAACGATTTCCGTTTATCGAGATTCTACTGTATTTAAGAAAATTGATTTCGAAATTGCTAGAGTTTTGAAAACTTCATTAACAATTGTACTCAACAAATGGTATGCTGTGCATATAGTATTGATAGTGATTTAATTAAAAAAGCTAGATTAGAGTTTTCTGACAAAGTCAAGGTAATTAACTTATATAAAATAAACCACACGAAAAAAAAGGCAAAATGTGTTGAAAATTATCAAAGGCCTTACAGTTCGACATTTATTCTAATTATTTTATAATATAAATTTATTTTGGTTCCTTAAGCCTAATGAAATTTACTTTGAAATTGTCATAAAAAGTGAAATCCGTTTACAATTCCCTGTAACGCCGAATTAGAGCGCAGCTCTTGAGGAGGAGGAGGGAAGGGTGCTGAGGGGGGGGGGGGGTCACGTCACCCCCCTCCCCAGGTCACCGAAGGTACCCGAGGTCCTCCCGAGGTCCTCCCGAAGGAACCTGAGGTCCTCCCTAGGTCCTCCTCTAAGGAGCCCGAGGTCCTCCTGAAGGAACCCGAGGTCCTCCCGAGATCCTCCCGAAAGACCCGAGGTCCTCCCGAGGTCCTTCCGAAGGAACCCGAGGTCCTCCCGAAGAAACTCGAGGTCCTCCCGAGGTACTCCCGAAGGAACCCGAGGTCCTCCCGAGGTCCTCCCGAAGGACCTCGGGTTCCTTCGGGAGGACCTCAGGAGGACCTCGGGTTTCTTCGGGAAAATTTACCCATAATGCACCGCGCGGTTACGCCAACGCCGCTCGAGCCGGAAACGGGCGCCTAGGAGCTGCGCTCTAAAAGAGTATCGGTGCTTTATTTTCAGAACTGAGAAAAAAGTGAGAAGTCAAACATGCAATCCACGACCGGTGGCATAAAAAGTTTACAAATTCTTGTCATGGTGCCAAAACCGGGGATGTTGTCAACGTTAATAGTAAGTTGATCGCTGGCCCTGTTCCAAAGAAGGCCTTGCATTTTCGTAAATTTACCTGTAGAGTCGTTTGGTGAAAATTGTGGTTCCTCTAATGATTCGCTCTTATCAAAGATTGATTGTAAATCTTTGTCATTTGTGCACCACTTCCGGAGGTTCATGCCGGCTTGACCCATGATAACCTTAGCTTCTTCGTGAAGCACTTGAGCTTGTTTGACTGTTTTCAATCCAGTGAGTAAATCGTCAACGTAAAGACGGCTAGATAAGGTCATGGTGGTTTCTGGAAATCGGCCTCGGACACTCTCCAAATGATGTCGTATAGTGGCTGCTAGGAGGAACGGGCTGCAGGTTGCTCCAAACGGGATTCTTGTCATTCTCCAGATTTCTGGAAGGCTGTGCGGTTGAGCAGTTCTTGGGATATCTCGAAACCAGAAAAAAGGAAGAGCGTTTCGATCTTCGGGTGCAAGAAAAACTTGTAGAAAAGCCTTCTCAATATCAGCGCAAAGGGCGATCGGGTGCCTTCTAAAATTTAAAAGCATTTGCATCAGGTCAGGATTTACGTTTGGTCCTGCGTGGAGGTTTTGATTTAGAGAAGTACAACGTGGGGCATGAGACGACGCATCGAACACTATGTGGACCTTGTTTGTCTGTCGATCATTTTTTATCACGGCTCTGTGGGGCAAGTAATACGTTTTTTCACAGTGTTCCTCGTCATCATCAGGTTGGACTCGTTCGGCGAACCCTTTAATAAGGTACTCCCTCACAGCTTTGTTATACTGCATGAGCCGACAGTCATCTCTGCGTACTTTTCTGAGCAATGCAGCTAAGCGAGTTTCTGCAACATCCTTATTGTCTTGTAACAGAGGTTCAGGGGACTTCCACAATAGCCGGGCTTCGTTATCTTCCGTCTATCTTCTTCACGGAGGAGTTGAACGATTTTAGTAAATACAGAAAAGAGCCACACTCTTGGTCCTTCGATGGTGAGTCCCTAATTCCCAGACTTTCTAGTTCCCAAAATTTGCGCAGTAATGAGCAGATGTCGTTAGATGCCTCGCCGACGCTCATCGTGAACATAGCAGTGGCGGTACATACATTAGAGGCGTTACTCACTTTTACGGGACCTGGCAAAGACCAGCCAAATATGGTCTCCACAGCAGCCAGATACGAGTTGATACGTTTGACACTCTCAGTCGTTACTTTCCAATAATAATCGGACCCGATGAGGATGTTCACTCCAGGTTCTGGTATTTCGTTCTTTAAGGGAAGGTCCGCCAGAGTCATACCATTCGACTTTACATTTTGTATGAGGCTGGTGTCTGTAACGCAGAGAATTTCTCCACAAATTTTTGGTACTTCTAAGGCCTCTATGACAATCTGTGCTCTGCTGTGATGGCTTTTCAGAAGAATCTCGGCGCGGCAACACCTTCTTTTAAAGAACGAAAAAAACACGGCGACACCTTCTTTAAAGAACGAACAAAGGAGAATGACATCACCTTTGAGTTCTCTCACACCGATTCTCGACTCCAGTGACATCATACGAGTGGGCGGAAAACTACAGAAGACACAACAAAGAATAGAAGAAAAACATCCCATCATTCTACCCAGCGCGCATAAGTTCACGGAATTATTAATAAGATCTACTCTCGAGAGGCTTCTGCACGCTGGTCTTTGTGACACCATAACCAGTCTCAGAGAAAAATACTGGATAGTAAGAGCACGGCAAGTTACTAAAAGAATAATCAAGCAATGTGTAACCTGCGATCGCTTTCGATGCAAGTCAGCTCGCGATCAACCGCACCGCTACCGAGTATGAGGGTGAACCAAGCTGATCCCTTTGAAATCTCCAGCATGGACTTCGCGGGTCCCCTCTTCTCTAAGGAATGTGGCAGTGTTAGCAAGTGCTACATTCTTATCATTACTTGCGCTGTGACCCAAGCGGTACATCTCGAACTTGTAAGTGACTTGACTACCCAAACATTTATTCTAGCTTTTAGACGATTCATTTCTCGCAGAGGAGTTTGCCGTGTTGTAATGACAGATAACGCACAGACATTCCGCCGCGCAAATCGTCAACAGTCAGAACTGTGGAACTACATACGTTGAGAGGAAGTCATAGCCATGTTTGCGTCTTTCCGAATTGAGTGGCGTTTTATAGTAGAAAAAGCAGCTTGGTGGGGGGGATTTTGTGAGCGTATGGTTCGTTGTGTGAAAACTTCCCTGAAAAAAGTTTTAGGACGTTGTTAATTGAATTTTGAGGAGTTGATCACGGTATTAATGGAGATCGAAGCAGTGCTTAACTCCAGACCGTTGACCTCTGTATATTCAGAGGTTTCAGAACCATCCCCTCTCACACCAGCGCACTTCCTTGTTGGAAAGCGACTTGCCACACTCCCCCGCAGCGAACCGCCGAGCATTGTAAGTGAAAGTTCCCTTGACATTCAGAGACGGTGGAACCACAGACAAAAGGTAACAGATCACTTTTGGAATAGATGGCGAAGAGAATACCTTAACGAACTCCGGTCTGCCCACTATCCTCGTCCCGTCCTGTCACGCACTTTGAAAGAGGGGGATTTTGTGCTAGTAGATGAACATTTACTTCCCCGACAATGTTGGAAAATGGGTCGAATAGCACAAACATTTTCTGGACGTGACGGCAAGGTGGGATCTTGTTCGATAAGGCTGCCATACGGCAAAGTTATCAAACGGCCTATACAACTTTTGTACCCATTAGAGTCCCTTAATGAATAAGCAGAGCTGCTTATTGCGGGGGCGGAAGTGTGTAGAATATTAATATGAACTTATATCGGTTTCTTTGAAGACAAAGAAGAGGACAAATACTTGAGCGCGAAAATTCAAATGGAATGACAAGGAGGATGAAGACGTGATCGCAAAAAAAAAAAAAACGCCTCAACGGACCTCAAAGCCTTCCAAAGGTAAATATGGTATATAAACGTCCGTTTTCGCCTCGGCCACTTCATTGGTCAATACCTCGAAAACAAAAAAATTCCGTCAAGGTTGCCGTTTTCTCTGTCTTGCATGTCAAGGATGCTATCAAAACATATCCTTCTGGTCGATATACAAAACATCGACCCAAAACCGTACCTGAATTGAGAAGGAAAAACCCATAAGTACCGGACCTTCATCCTAAAATATTTTTCCTGCTAGTATTAAACCTCAGGACGAGTAAACATCAAAATAATTACGGAATAAAATTAAGGTATCTTAATTCTAAAAGTTATATAAAAACATCCAGGCAATGGGAAACAATGCTAGATATTTGGCTACAACTTAGAACTCAGAAGGATAATTAAGCTGCAGCTGCTTAATCTACACCTCCTATATGTTTAGGCGTATATTAAATGAAGAGCGAAAAATATCAGACGCTAACGGATAAAATTTATTTTGAGATTGGCCATTTGTGCATTGTGTAAAAAATAAAATAAAATATATAAAAGAAGTCGGGGCTCCGATCCACGCTCCGAAGGTGGTTGGCCAGCAAAGCTGTGGTATCACCTGCAAGGATTTTTCACTGCACAATACCAAATCATTGACGAAAAAAAAAGTAAATTTACTGTACCTAAACTTTTTATATACAGGGTGTTTCTCGTAAGAGTGACAAAATTCCCAAAATTAGTGTATTCGAAGTAAAAATGTAATTTTTTCGGAACCGGATTGGACCTCAGAAGGTAATCGCTAACTAGATCGTTATTTAACTAAAATAATTCATTAATTTTAGTTAGTAAAAATAGACTTCATTCCAATTAGAAACTTGCTGAGCGTCATCAAAAACCACTAAATTAGTCATTTCCAAAAAGACTTGGAGCGCATAAGAAGCGTAGTAGAGCACTTTAGTTACCACTCGTGTGACAGGTGACTCATTAAGTTTTTAATTAGTGAAAATAGACATGATTCCTATTAGAAACTTGCTGAGCGTCTTCAAAAACCACTAAATAAGTCATTTTCACAAAGGCTTGGAGCGCATGAGAAGCGTAGTAGTGCACTAAAGTTACCACTCGTGAAACACGTACAGAGCGCGACACTGTTAGCGCGAACAAGCGATCGCCGGTTTTTCCCGTTTTTCTCTTTGAAACCAAGAGATTTTATCCAAGTTATTATTGCTACGGAAAGAGCTCATTTAGTTCTATAACATAAGCCATAAAAGTTCGTGCTCGCTAATACTATTTAGAAGTAAATTGCGAAAATGCGCGGGTGTCGTGTTCGCGCTAACAGTGTCGCGATGTGTACAAGGCTGCCGGTTGCGGTAAGGCGCCCGCGCGATTTTTCCGTCTCTTATGAGAGCCCCAGCCTTGTACCCGCACCACGAGTGGTAACTTTAGTGCACGACTACGCTTTTCACACGCTCAAAGGTTTTCGGAAAACTGCTGATTCAGTGGTTTTCGTTGACGCTCAGCAAGTTTCTAATTTGAATTATATGTCTATTTTCATTATATTAAGAAGATGATTTGTAATTTTTAGTTAATTATGAAACTAATTTGTAATTATCGCGCATTTTCTGACGTCCGCCACTACCAGTAATGCGCTCCTGAGAAAATTATCCTTTTGCCTCGAATACACTAATTCTTGGAATTTCGTTTTCGCTCTTAGGCGAAATACCTCATATGAAAGGCTAATGACGTCATTCCCTACGTCGCAAGCTGCCGTCGCCGCGGCTGCTTGCGCATGCGGGAAACGTATGCGGTGAGCGCTACGTGCTTCGCATTGTCATCAGGACCACATTATCATCAATTATCTGGTTCGGATGCTTGTTTTGTGATGCTGTGCAGCATGTTGTATGTGTGATATGCAATTTTCGTGTCAATCGCTGAAGTTTTTTGTTTTGTTTTTTTCTTGAGGACGCCGACACAAAACAATCCGACCAACGAGTCATGTAGCTTAGCTGTAAACCTTGAGTGATAACCCATTCGATGACGAATTGAACGTTCACCATTCGGAGAACACCTTGCGTAGTGTTGTCTGTTGGGAGCAATGTTGCATGAAACGGCCTTTGAAGGAACGACGTTACTAGAACGCGTTCGTTTTAGGTGGAACGAAGGAACGCCGGTGTTTCATCTTCCGTGCGAGGAACTGGAACAGTAATTTTTTACGTTTTCACGGTAGCGGCAGGAGGAGCGGTGCATTACCGGAATTTAGTACATATTTAGGTTTTTTGTTGTGGCTGTCAACCTCCGACTTCAAGAGATGGGGCAGTGTTCGAAAGATTGTCGAAAACAAAGAACTTGAACCAATATGATCGTGGGGACGCGACACGTAGCTCCTTGCGGGTATTTTTAAAGGCTTCTTTATATTATTCATGCATTATCCAGCGCAATATTGAATTACAATACGCAAAATAGTATTAATGGAACCACACGTTCAAATCTTAGAAAGGTAACGGGAACGCTTTCCTTTCAAACTAGTGGAACTTGTAATGGGAACTCGTTAGAAGACCGAGAAAGAATGAGGAGCGAGCTTTCGTTTCTTTCTCTTGTTTTCTTTTTTATGAGGAACGTGTACAACGCTGGTTGGGAGTAGTTTTACAACTGTTTATTTGAGAAAGTTTAACAGAAACGTGCTTGGCATGTTCTTTTTTTTTTTTTTTTAGACAAAACACAAAAATGACATACACTTACCATGAAATAGAAAAAGAGAACATAAAACTCGCCTGATTATTATATTGTCATACGGAAAGTTTGAAAATCTGAGGTAAAAATGAAGGAAATCGTGGCCACGAGGAGGCCGGACATGGGCCCGCGGAAGTTAGTGAGAAGAATGAGAGGACGGCGCGGGGCAGAGCTCGAATAGCGAGCTCACGGATGCATTTGCGCGCAGCAAATGCGTTGCAATCGCGGATGCAATCGCGCAGCAAATGCATTGCATTTGCTGCGCGATTCAACACTAATTCGGCATGACACTTCATTGGCCACAAACGACAGCAAACACGGGGTAAAGATCAGTTCAGAATGGGAGCCACTTCGCGCTGCCATACCGCGAAACTGCCAAACCCCAAGACAAAGCTTCTCGCCGAAGGCCTTCGGAACGCTCGGAGCTGGTCGGATCATCTTGTCCATACGACCGCAGCGCCGCCGCGTACATCCGGGACCTTTCCGTGTCGGCGCGTTATCCCACTAGTCCTTTCTAGTGTGCGCCGCCTTTTCCACCGCTCGGTGGCGGGTATGTCGACGGGTCATTTCTCGTTTCCGTACTTTATAAACTGAATTCGTTTCTTTACTGATTAAAATACTGAACAAAAACTACTTTTATAAATAATTGAAACGGTTCGCGCAACTTATATTTTGTAGTTCGACTAAAAAGAAGCTTTTAGAGGCTCTGACCAGTAGTAAGCCCAGGACCAAAGACGTCACATTTTGCGCGCTTTCGGTACCGCGGGTCGCCCTCGTCTGTGGAGGAGGTTTCCGCGTCGTCCGGTTAAAATATGACGCACTGATATTTAGTTACTCTCTCAGTGCCCGCTGGCTTGCCCGAAATTCAAGAGACGTGGAAACCGCAAAAAAGGTAGACGCTTAAATATGATTGCAGGGCCCCTTTAAATTCATTATTCCTGCAATATGCTCATGATATCAACATTTATAGACACATATTTAGTCTAGATTATTGAGCTAAGCTCCAGGAAGATACATGTTCCTTCTACCGATGACACTCTGCCAACGACCTTCTTTAGAATCCGTCAGAGATAAAGGTCATGACGCTTCCTCAAAAAACTCATAATACGTTTTGTTTTGTTTTTGCATTCAATATTTATGGAAGTACTTTGTCTCGAGTCGCTGTAATAACATTTCTGTGAGTCATGATTAATCCTAACGTACGCTGCTCTGATCACGTGGGTAACCTGGTTAACTCGTCATTTTGCAAGTTGGGTGCTGGAATATTCCTCGGTTGTGCGGAATGGAATCGCTAAAACCCAGTTTTTGAAAATCTAACGAGTAAAAAAAATATATCTCGAAGATTGCCTTGCAATTGTGTTGCTATGCGAAACGTCCTTTGTTTAGAGCTAGTAACCTCCAGACTTTTATTCTCAAGCCGTGCCTTCAGGTCTCTCCACTCCTCTATAACTAATTCACTCCTCTCCACCCCATTGACTCATTCATTTACTGACTCATTGACTTTCCCTGTCGGGTCGGCCTGTGTCCACAGGGTATGGGTTTTGACGGGTAGCGGGTAAAGTGAATGTGTGTGTTGTTTACGTGGCATCATGTCACGTGTCGTTCTGTTTCTCTTACATTTAGCGGGGAAACTGAATTTGTGTATTGTTATGTTTCTACCCCGACAAGGCCGTGCTCGAATCACGGCGCCACTTACAGGGACGGTCCGCAAAACCATCGCTCGGCAGACAACGACATCCTCTCGAAGACCCGGAACCAAGGATTTCGAACATCGGCCGTAGTAACGAACGTCCACGGGTATTCGTCTTCCTCTCTCTCCAACTTCAAGAGAAGCTACTGCTGCGGCGACATAAACCTTAGGGCCTATGACAGTGGCTGTTGGACCTCATCTTCCTCGTAGCCAACAGCTAGCGCCAATCCCCCCAGGATCCCGCCGGTGAGGCCATATCGACACGTCGGCGGGGCTATATAGGGGGACCCACAGACTGGCGCAACGGAGACGGAATGGGCCGGACTTACCTTGGAAGTATATGTCATCTAGCCATGTGCCACTAAAATATCGTCATTCATATTGCCCAAACCCGGTCTCCAGCCTGTCCGTACCCTAGCCCTTAACAAGTGGTGGCAGCGGTGGGATCCTGGTGGTTAAGGGCTGAGGGGCGGACAATCTGGAGACCGGGTTTGGGCTATATGGACGATGATGTTTTAGTGACACATGGTTAGATGATGCTAGCGTCCAATGGTAAGTCCCATTCCGTCTCCGTTGTGCGAGTCCGCGGGTCCCCCTATATAGCTGCCGTGACATGACGATGTAGCCTCATCAGCGTGATCCTGGCGTGATTGGTGGTCACTGTTGGCTACGATGAAGATGAGGTTCAACAGCCGGCGTCATAGGCCCGGAGGTTTATGTCGCCGCAGCAGCAGCTTCTCTTGATGTTGGACACAGAGGAAGACGAAGCACCTTTGACGTTGGTTACTTCGGCCGATGTTCGAATGCCATGGTTCCGGGTCGTCGAGAGGGTCTCTGCCGAGCGATAGTGTTGCGGACTGTTTCTGTAAGTGCGCCGTGATTTGAGTATGGCCTCGTCGGGGTAGAAACATAACAGTAGATGTCACATGGTATCAAGTCATGTGACATCATTATGTGAAGCTGAATTTGTAGATGTCACGTGACGTCAATTTGCACGCTAAATCTAGTGGCAAAACTGCGCGAAGTCGTGTGACGTCATTTTCCCCGCTATATTAAGCGGGGAAATTGAATTGGTGTTCAAGTCACATGAGGTAACTTTTCCCGCAAAATCTAGCGGGCAAACTGAATTTGCGTATATGTCAAGTGAGCATGTCACGTGCTGTCAACTAAAAAAGATAACTTCGTCCGATTCCCCGACTCACCGATCATCCTCAGTGCTACATGCGTCGTGCGCCGCCATGTTTTCCGAGGGAGGATAAAAAGCCAGGCGACATGACTCCAGACTCCGATTTTGGTATTTCATAAAGAAGGGCCGCAGTGCGTTAGCAATTGGGTTAAAAATATGTTTTACGAATGCTTTTTTTTTAAATATTATAGAAATTTCGCTTACATAGCTTCTAAATTTCATAATTGATTACGTCATTAATAAAAAAACGCGAGGAGGTGGGGAGTGGGAGAGATAAACGCGAAAAATATAAAGGCGGGCCCGCGATCGCGTTTGATCTTTCTTTTTGCGTTTTGGTATTTTTGTTTGCTTGTCTGTGACTACAACTTGCATCGTTTTTGACAACAAAAACAAATACGACCTTTGGGGTGTCAGTGCCCCCTTAACAAGCTCGTGTGTTTATCTCAACAGCCATAGCTTTAGTCAAGGAGTCTGCAATACCAAATAACAAGTTTTGAATACTTTTGTTTCTAAATAGTTTTAAATGCTTTCTTCTATTCTATTTTTAGCAACTAGTAACATATGTTTTTTAGACAACACATGAAAGATACTATCAAATTCCCTGCCATAAGACTATCAATGGTTAAACCGCTTGTGAGATTGAAGTTAGGAGGCGGAAAAGCTCCTCCATTCGTCACTGAACGACCCCATAACTAAATTGCCAACTGTTACATAAAGCATTTTGCAACCTTTTAAAATGTATGCTCACAGAAAAATGTGTTTTTGACATGCAAGTATTTTCTTATATCTTCATCTCTGCCTTTCCAGAGTACACCTGCTAGAAGTTCAGGCTTCTGAAAGAGGTCCAGTAAGGACGCCATTGTCCTCATTACTGAGTAGAAAGTAAAAAAAAGAGAAACCTTGTGATTGGGTATTTTTTATCTTTTATTCAGTCCTTCAAATAAAGGTGACACAAATATTACTTTTGTATTTTTGTTGTTTGTTTCTTACCTGAACGTTTCTAATATTGCGTATCATAAAAAGGTGAACCAGCACAGGTTTTCAAAACGGCTACAGAATCCTACCTTACGTGGAGCTATTGGTCAGAAATGAAGCCTAAGGAAAAGATGCAACCAGCTAATGAGAACCTTAGGATAAGTATGGCATGCATTTTATATTTTTCAAATTCTCTTTTTTTTCAAAAGGGGTGAGTGAAACTGACGCGAAAAGGGGACTTTGAGCTGGAATACAATTAATCTGTTTACAATTCACAAAAACAAAACGGCCCCACTCTGCGAATTCGCTAACTATGCATACATAAGCTTAAAACTCACGGTTGCGCAAGTGGCCATGTATACATCCGGGCTTTTTTAACCGTACTCAACAAAGTGCGATTGGAAAAGCTACTGGCTCCACGAACAATGAACGAATCTGACCTTTTATGCCAGCATTGCTACAAATACCTCAAGAATGAGATTGCTTCTCCTCACAACGGGAGTACATCAAACTCTTCTTTACAGGGCTCTGATGAAAATCTGGCTGAAGAGAGTCAAGACTTGTGTGCTGCTTGTCCGTCGGTAACCCAATTAAAACCACGTAAAACCATTAAAAGAACAAGGTGCGAAGTGTATTTGAAGAAACAACAAGCTCAAGTGAGTTCTTCGATTAGAAGAGAGCTGTCAAGCATATATGGCGTGAAAACCGGCGAAGACAGTTGCGAGCACTGCACGGAGTGGTTTGACGCGTTCCGTGAAACGCTGAAGGCATGCAGTTCCCACCAGCAACGCAAGCGATTGTACACGCTTCTGCCACCAAGCATCTCGAAGAAAGAAATATTGCGTCTGGTACCGGAAGCGACTGCCAACATGATTGATTAAACAAGAAAACTGAAGCATAAAGGTGGTGTATGGGCAACCCCTGATCCCTACAGGGGGAAAAAGGCGAATGCCAAAGACGTGAGTGTTGCAGTTGAGTACTACACATGTGACGAGCTCGCATGCTCTGTTCAAAGCCCCAACAAAAATGACGTCGTTACAGCCATGATCAACGACAACAAGACCAAAGTCGTAAAAAGGTTTATGACCCGCTCTATTAAGGAAGCTTACCAGCTGTTTAGGAAGGACCATCCCCATCGAGCACTAGACATCTCCAAATTCTATTCCCTACGAACAAAATGGGTAAAAATGAGTCCCGCACACGAGGTGTGCGCACGCATATATTGCGACAATTTTCAGTTCCTTTTAACGGCAATAACAAATGCCTCAAAGAAGAAATTTACTGAAGACGACCTCAAGCGCATCTACCTCTGCAGCGCTCCACAGAACGATTGTTTCGTGAGCCGTTGCGAAAAGTGCCCAAAAGCGCAGAGCATCTCGCTGCAGTCGCTCCATCTCGACGAAGATGAAGTGTTCTGTTTCGCGTTATGGGACGCCGGCGAACTCGTCGGCAAGGCGGATCTTTTCAGTCAATGAACACGGAAAAAGTACTTGTGATGGCGTAGATGGTGTACTTAAACACCACGCAACGCTCACCAATTTGAGAAATTCGTTCAACTCAACGATTGTCACCGCTAAAGGCTTTGTGGAAGTGCTACGTGAAAAGTAACAAATGACTGCATGTTCCACCTGTCTGCGGAACGGGTTCGAGAGTTTCGTGCGGTGAAGCAAGCAGAGTGGACCACCGTAAAACCTGTAAGAGGAATCCAGGCATCTCATTCGTGGAACTCATCATATGCCTAGAAGCCGGATGTACACATGGCCACTTGCGCAACTGAGAGTTTTAATCTTATGTATGCATAGTTAGCGAATTTGCAGAGTGGGGCCGTTTTGTTTTTGCGAATTGTAAGCCAAATAATGATATTCCAGCTCAAAGACCCCTTTCGCGTCAGTTATGCTCACTTATTTAGAAAAAAATAGAATTAAAAAAATCTAAAATACATGCCATAACTAACGCTCAAAATGTTTGTTGCTGTGCGCCAAAGCCGCTATGACGAAGACGTCGGCTCGCTCCTAGTGAAGGTTTGTCTTAGTTTTTCCCGTTTGGAGGCCATATGTTACTCAATGTTTTGCCATCACAAGTTAGTTCAAGTCACTGCAAAGTGCCAAGGGGCGTTTAACCCTCTCATGCATGAATTATAATCACTATGTCCGAAACATATTATACCGTGTTGAGGCATTCATGTGAACCACAAATGAAGTAAAAAAAATGTCTTAAAAACTTCAACCCTATTTACAATAGCAGAACTTACATGTCCTCATCTGAGGACATGTAGGGACATGTCCTCATTTGACGCTGCTCGACTAGCTCCTTCAGCTCGGGACGTTGACTGCGCTCTCACTAAGAGTGAAACGAAATCAACTTGTTATATCCCAAAAACTTCATTGCGATGTCGAGCTTGTAAACTCAATTATCGAAACATCAGTATTAGATACAATCAATTACTCCTAGCAGGAAGAAATGTCATCATTATACAGTCATCGAACTTTAAGGATAAACTCCGCATTTCAAGTTGTATTCAATATTTTATCAACTATCGACGAGGGTTGCATGGATCCATAGCTCACATGATTACGCTTTTCACTTTGAAATTATAAATTTATGGATATGATAAAAGTGCCGAGCCGCAATAAAGAAAAATATCCAAATGAAGTAATCAATTGATACTCGCAAACTACCCATGACTATTGGCGATTGCTGAGAAGATTTCTTCCAATTCAACGCAATTGATCCATCGCAAAAAAAAGAGAGAGAGAAAAGATTAGACTCGATAGCATATTACATCAATGTCTTCACAATAGTTTCTGGGTTATCAAACACACGTCCTTCTTTCGAAATGTTGATTTCTAGAAAATATATTTTGAGAAAACATTTTTATACCTGCTCCAAGGTCGTGGTAAGTCCCACTCAAGCTTTAACCTCCCGAGTTTACCAAGAACACGTGCAGTACGTAAAAAATGAAAAACAAAAATATCAAATAAATAAAAACATACGTATTTCTTATTGAGATAAACTTTATTGTAAAGCGGATGCGTTTTAAGATTTCGTGGCACATAGAGCGTCCCAGTAAGGGTTCTTAAATTCTTGAATTTATTCAATTAGGAGCCTTTCGTCATCTTCTTTATTTTAATAATCCATACCAGGTTCATGATATGCTGTGAATAAGAAAATAGTAAAGAAACTGTTAGTTAATAAACTTGCGATCGCTTTAAGCAAAGTGCGTCGAAAATTTAGTTGATATCTGAAGGTATTAAAACCAAAATTACAGCACCTTCTCAGGTTTCAAGAGTTTACGCATATTTAGACATTTTAAAAATATTGCAGATATGAAAAGACATTTGATTTTGTTGCATACCTTCAACGAAAAAGAAACGATATATATAATTCTTAGTTTCCAGGAAAAATATCAAATATATATGAAATAAATTTTATAGCGACTCTTGCCTTCAAAGAACAGAAACATAATATCTTATACAACAAAAATATTGTCCTTGTCCACAAACCAAACGTAAGAAAATGAGACATTCTTCTAGAATTTGTAGTAGTGATATTAGTGGTGAAAGTGGCAGAAAAAAAGGAAATCTGCTGAGTTGCACAATCGTCACTGACTTTTAGGTGTGTGTTGGTTTGAAAACTAAACAGCACTCAAGGGCTGAGCTAATGAACACTTATATATTAAAACAAATACTAGTAACAATGGGAAATAAAAAAAAACATCATTTCTGCTCGCATGATAACAAAACAACTCCACTTCTATTGTTGTTTGGTGCCGGAACCTCTATGATTGCCACTCTAATGCAAGTGAACATTTGAATACATTTAGGGAACGTTTGACCTACCTACGTCCACGCGCTACTTTGTTGGTTTGTTTTAAAGCGAGCTCCTCGATTCAAAACGTCCTAAACGCATCCACTGTAAGCTCGGCCTTTCTTTTACGGCATGAACGCGCACTGACAAAACGAAAACGCCTATGCTATCTAATCAAGAGGAGAACATTAAAAGTCACAACATTCTCGGTGGTTTCCTTGGTAGCCTGAGTGCAAAGTCGATTTCTCTGAAATCGACGTTGCACTCAGGCTACCAAGGAACACCTATGAAACCGCGATTTCTCTGAAATCGACGTTGCATAGCGGCTAGAACACACAACTGTCGCAGTAGGCTCACTCAGTAGCATAAAGCGAACAGAATATTTACTGTCCATGGTGGCCTGACCACGAAGCCGTGAAAGCGGGTTAGAACACACGTCATAAAAATCGCCAATAACAGCTTGCTTGCTCGTGATCTTTAACGGTTCTGTGTCACCTGCTGATGGTAATTTCGCCCCGTCCTTTGGCTGGTTGCATGCGTCTGCCAGCTCCCCCTACGTCGTCGCGAAAATATTGTAAAACATTGCTCAGTCTTAGAAAGTTGACTCCTATGTTGTTTTCTTTTCTTCCAGGAGGAGCTGCCTTTTATATGCCGTGCCTCAAACTGAAGCATTCACTACACCGAACGATGTTAGGCAGTGAGATAACAGTGGTGTATGTTTAATTTATATGCTTATACTACTTTTCGAATCAACATCTAGAGCATATATAAGGTATGGTATAAATATAACAAACTTACCGATGCAAGTGTTAGTACATTCTTCCAAGGTATAAAATAAATTTGATTTTCCGGAAACGTAGTGACCGAATTGTCTTTTATAGACACATTTGTTTGCAGTGCTGTTATAATAATATCGTCGGAATGCACCTGACAAACTGCTAATGTCGGGACTTAATGCACAACGGCTTGGCGGATTTTCTGAAAGCAAAGTTGTTTAAGTGTTGATGAAGATTTAGGCACATGAATGTCTGTTTTCACAAATAAGCATGAAATTGTTTTAATCGACGAGAATGCAAACACCTGCGTTAAAGGACACTTCTACTAATAGGGGTTACGTTAGAGTTGGGATATTTTCATTGCGTTGTAACTTGAGTTAGAGAGAGAGAGAGGGATAGAAGGCTTGCGGACAAGAAAACACTAACGTGCGAGTCATAACCAAAGGCCAGACGGTCATCATTATTTGGGGGGAAGGGGGGGGATAACATCTGATAGATAGAAAAATTGTGAAATTGAAGAGGAGAAATGCTTTGCCGCTGTCGACTTCGCAGCGACGGATGAGAACCGCAGCCGGGAACGACCGTAGACACGGCGACAAGAACCGAAGAGGGAGATGGATGTGACAGCTTCCGTGTTTGTCCAGGGAATAGCAACGTCCGATGATGATGCAGGCAGAGCTCGCGATATCCGAGTTGTGGAAGTATCATCACCAAGCAGATCAGTCCCGTGCAACATTTATCCGACATGTAGTTCTAGAGGCCGGCGCTAGTCCTTTGAAGTTGACGTCGAAGAGTATTGAGAAGAGTATAAGAGATATATGTTTTATATATATTTTTTTTTTCTTTTTTTTTTTTTGGGGGGGGGGGGCACAATAGATTTCCTTCCTTAAAAAGGGGCTGTCAGGCATATGACATGTGTAAGGGACCTTCCGTACCACTATTCGCGGGGTGAGGGGGAATCATTGCTTGTTCGCGAAGATTTTCTCTCCGAATTCTTCTACGGAAGGACCCTTAAAATGTACGTATTAAAAAAAAATTGTTATTTAGATACGAACACTCAGTGTTGATATACAGCTGGATTCAACAAATTATGTGAAATGTTCATGTAAATACTGCTCGGCATAACGGTAAAAGAATATAGGAGTATTATTTAAGTTGAAACAACGGCATAAATTGAAAAGAATGAGAAGGTGAGCTGGAGGTAGCTAATCATGTCGCTTAACAACTGAGACTGGAACAAAAAAGGAAAGCAAAATTTAGTCGAATGAATAGACAAAAGTTCCTTTGACTCAAAGTTTTTATTTTTTTTATTTTTGAACTACAGTTTAAGGTGCTAAACTACATGATTGGCATAAATTGTTTAAGGTGGTGCACAACTCGCAGTGTTAATACATAAGCCACAGATGTGAGGTGTTAACAGAAGAACCGGGTAGAGAAGCATAAGTATTGGAATGGAGCGCGTTGGACATGAAATACGGAAGACAGGAAAAAATTAACTGGTACTTTTTTTGGCAATTTAAAACCAAGATTCCCAGGCTCTGGATAAAAAAAATGTATAGCTTGGGTAAAAATTAGCTTCTTCGGGCTTTCAGGGTACTAAATTTTCTGACAAAACCCATATTTTTGTAAGAGAAAAACTGCACTACTTGAAGGTTATAGCTTAAAGTGACAAGACACGGAGAGATATCACAGATAAAAGCGTTTGTTTGAACAATATATTTTGTATTTTAATATATTTATTATCAAAATCAGGGTCACAAGAAAACAGTGTAAACAGGAAATTGTCTTAACTTATTGGAACGCTACTGCAAAGTGCGGAATGTTAAAGCCTTCTGAATGACAAGTTATGGAAGCGCAGTACCTTTAAAATTTTGGAGCGTATGCTTTACCATTTAAGAATTTGGGATGATTTTAAAACGGCGGAATAAACATACCCGTAACTGAAAAAATTTAAGCAAAAAAAATGTAAAAGTTATTTTGCACAATTGGAAACAAGCCAAAAGCTTGGGTTTCTGCAATACGCATAGATAAACCAGTAAACCATCTCAGACATAGAATATATTATGAAATAAAAGCATCAGCAAACCACCGGTGTGTGTTTGTCCTTCGTAATACGTTATTATTACAAACACGCTATTTGAAGCAAGTAGTAGGGCTGACTTACTCGTGCAAGTTTCCCAGCAGTGCTTCGCCGTAGGAAAACTGTTTCCACCGTCGTCACACCCTAAAAACTCTTCACACATTTTCGTATCTTGATTGTATCCAAATCGTGGTTCCAATGTAGCACAAGTAGTCATATTCTGTATCGGCATTTTACATTTGTCCTTTATAAATTCTGCACGATGAACGAAAGGAACAAAACAAGGCATCATTTAAAACGCTTGACATTATAACTTGCGCGACAGCACTTGGCTACACCTAGAAATAAACCAGCAAGCTATAAATAAAACTGCAAGCTAAAATTGCTGTGAACGGGCATATTGAAATTTAAAGGAAGGGGATCATAACATATGCCTCAGTGAGTGATAAATTATCTGGATAGTATTTTCCCAATAACAATATTAATAGTACATTATAGCATTACAGAATTACGAGTATTATATTTTTATTTTTATTTGTTTGAAAGCAATAAACTCTGGTAGCCATATTTCATGTCAACCATAGAGATGAGTACACCATAGATATGTCCATCTTATAGAATTAAGGTGCTGCGCAGTCTCACTTCTGAGAACCGGATAAACGTTGCATCATATAAGGGAACATTACTGGCAAGACCTGTGCACAGTTATTTATATTTGTTTGAGGTAAAATCAAACGGGCTCTTCTCAAGTCGTAAAACAATACATGAATTTGTCTTTAATTGTTCCGTTAGAACGACTATCGACACTACTTCTCCTTGAGAAAACAATTGCTGGTTATATTTTCTAATTGGAATTCTTGAACTGCACTACGTTTTCGTGAGATTTTATCGAACCGTTGATTAGTCTATTTATAAAGCAAGGAACGGCTAAATGTGCGCCTGATAAGGCCTTGTAGTGATGAAAATAAACTTGCAGTATCGGTAACACCCTTTTCTTTAGTTGAAATCTATATATTGTTTTGTGTATGCCAAAACTGAAACTTCCAAATATCGTAAATATCAGTTATTTAGAAAGCTCAAAGGAGGTAAAAACCATATCCAATTCACATTCAAGGAAACGTGTAAAATAATTCATCTTGCTTCTGGATCTGGTGTACATCAATTCTTCGCTGTCAATACTTTTCTCTTATATTTGGAGATGTGTACATAATAATCAGCAAATCAAGAAAAAATTTGAAATATCAAACAGTACCAATTATATCTAGCACTGCTAGAAATGTTATCTTACTTCCACATCGTTGGTTGCATCGATAAAAGTATGGAAAGGCGTTCCCTCCACCATTTGGGCACTCATACGGTTCCATTAGTCGACATGAATCTTTCTTGTCATCATAAAAATACCATTGATCGTCGGTTGGTGTGCAGCGATGTCGTTTCGTAGCACTCTTTCCGCAAGGACCGAGATCTGGTACTATAAAAATAAAAAGAAACACCTCAGCACATGTAAGACGTAAGAAAAGACATCTAAGAAGGGCAAAAAAGAAGCGGGGGGAAGGGGGGGGGGAGGGGCTAGGAGGTTTAGTTTAGATAAAATGCATGAAAGCCACACTAAGTAACCCGCTATGATAAATAATTTGAGTATTATCATACGGTACTTTGAGCACTCAACGATTCAGTGTTAAAGATGGCGCCGATTTTATTTGCATTGGTTCATCAAATAGGTGTCACCTTTTTTTACGACGGCGGTAACATCTACCGGGTATTTTTTGGAGAATAAAGTACAAAAAAGGGCTGCAACAAAACAAACTGCTACATTGGTTTTAATTATTATATATTGTATAGTAATACACACACTAAAACGAACATGAAAGAAGAACAATTCGAGAAGCTGTGTCGCTCTTGTTGCTCTTTCGTGTTTTTTTTTTCTTTTTTAACGAATAGAAGAAAAATCTTTCCTTTCCAACGAATATTAACACGTGGCAGCAAAAGGTAAAAAAAAAAAAAAAACTCTTAATCTGCTTTTAGAGTAGGACCAACCAGACAGCTTCAAAAGCGCGCCATTATGGTGTTCGTCAAGCTTTTGCATGTGTAGCGCATCGCTGAACGAATCATAAACAAAAAAAGCATAGTGACTTGCGCTTTTGAAGCAACATGATTGGTCCTATTACCTCGTAGCGTCGGCTGCGTCTTGACTTAAGCCGAAGCAAAGTATAGGCTGGGCATCGAGTAAATAGTTCAACCTGATTAGTCGCCAGCGTTTAATCGATTAATTATTCGATTTATCTGTATCATTCACTTCCACGCATAATTAAAAAAAAAATCTCATCTACATTTTTGTTTGCTTAATTGTGAAAAAAGCCGCAATATTCAATATTCATTATGATGAAACCTCAGTGTGTAGTTGAGAACAATTCAAAGGCACTCATGCTCACAGGGGCTGCAGACACTCACACTTCAGGTACATCAGACAAAGGGATTTGTTAATATTTTCCGGCAAAAGCAACCACCTTTGTTTGTTTACTCTAGTCTTTGCTGCGCTAAACAGGTGGTCGCGCGGAGTTGAAATGGTACGGATACATGTAACCTGCTGCACTTGTCTGGAGTGACAAATCTTTCCCCTACAGCATACTTGGGCTGAACATTTTACCTAAAGTTTGGCCTTCATGCAGCTGTTCTCGTCCACGTCAGCGCGGTGAAAGCGTTAAAGTTTTACTTTCTTTTGGTTGATCAAACTTTTACCGATTAACCGATTAAAATTAATCGCGATTAAACCATTAATTGATTAATCACTAGGTTAATAGACCCAGCGAAGCAGTCGGAAGTCACTGGAATTTCTTTTTATAAACAATGTCAATCAGTAAAGCCATACAATTGCAGACCGCCCTCAGGATGTCTCCGCTCAATTTAACCATAATTGTGTCCTAAGCTCAAGCTACAAGTGCAAGCCTGCTGCCTTGCATGACAATTTTACGACACAACTGTACTCACACGGAATGTCCGAGCAAAGGGGGGCGCTAGCTCTTGTAGCTTCTGCTTGAGTCGGACGCAGTGAAACGAAGTATAGACTACGAACACATAATCTGCTTTCTTTGTTTAGCTTCCATTGCATTCTCGAATATGTAGTTTTTGTTTTCTTCATGCGAAATCATTTACTGTTTCATGAAGCGAGCCGACGTCATCAGCCGCGGCAAAACGGCAGATAAATTCCCGAAGCCGCGATCTGAGGAATCCCAACTTTGAAACCACGCAGAAAGCCACGCAAAATGGCAGTAATATGAAGCCGCCACGCGTCAGTTTCAATTAGCGCCTCCCCATGGTGCTGCGTCTCCGCGAGGCAGCGGCTCCACCGCTCCACGCCCAAGGTCAGCGTGACGCGGTGAAAGCGCGCTCGACCGTCGACGCAAGTACGCCGCAGACGAAATAAGGGAGCGGAGGAACGGAACGCATGCTTTCGCATTTACAACTCATAAGAAGTGCTTAGGTGGACCTCGAGCATTTTTCTTTTCCTTCCCCGTTTTTTTTTTGTCTTATTTTTAAGCGATCGAGGCTGCTATTAGTGGGTACTCAAATAGAATACGAGGCTAAGTGTAACAACACGCGCCAGAGGGAAGCGAGATTAATGTGTTAAAATAAAACAAGCTTTATCACATACACTGCGGGACACTATAAGCAGGAACGCGACCTCGGCGCATTTTCAGATTCTATTTTGAAAGAATATAGACGGGCACCAAAGTCCATCCCTTGGGTTACGTTAGGTTTGGCTATGCATGAGCAGTTCCAACCACAAAGGTAGTCTTGATTACACACGTATATTTGTAAGAGATAGAACAGAAGTAACCAACCATCACTTCTTTGCACTAACAGTGTCGCGCTGTCTACGTTCAAAACATTTGTTGCACAATTTTTATTTCCAAAGTTATTTATGTTGCTTTGAATGAAGGAAGACGCACTTACTTCTGCACTTTTCTTCACAATCATGACGGGAATCGAATATATTTGTGCTAGCGTTAACGCCACCATTCCACTGAATTTCGACACATTGTCCGCTGGATGATTTGTAAGTCCACTTTTTGGAGTTATGCTTCTCGGTGCTGGGCTTGAGCTCTTCGAAACAGAAACCCGGCACTTCACCTATGATTAAAAACACGCGAAACGATGTATGACACAAATTTAGAGCTCTGTAAATAAGATTGTTATTTTATTCGAGTAAATAATATATTCATATAAAACCGAATTGTAAAAATATGGGTGGTTTCGTAGAACTTTTTGCACTCGCTACTGAGAAGTCAAGATGATTCTTGATAAAACGAGGTGTACCTCTGTTCGGGTATTTAGTTACTGCACTAAGTGGCAAATTAAGAAAAGCGCAAATTTCTGGTCTCGCGAACCCCCCCCCCCCCCCCCCTTCACCCTCTTTCCACTTTTGGATGGCGAGCGCGGAGTGGAGGCGAGAGAACTCGTATCCAGCCAAGGTTTCACTCCTCTAAAGTTAAAAGACCGCACCGGAACTACCCACAAAACTGCATATCGTTTTTTATGAACTACCCTACGAAACTGCCTATAGTTTTCCTCATTACAGCGGACGTCTTCACTATTATGGAAAGTTCGATCTCTGTTCCAGATAATTCAATTTCTTCCTACTCTTCGAGACACCAGGCTAATAAACTTCGGGAAATACACTCAAACTTTGTTGTTTTTTACAAATTACAAACACGTAAGTTCATGTTATTTGATTATTGAGACAAATATATTAATATACCCATTCGTTTCTAAAAACTAAGAATACAAGAAACGCTCAAAAGGGGAGCAGGCTCATTACTTATTTTATAACTATTGAATTGAGAAGGTATTTGACGCCAAAATATTAGGTCATTTAAACCTAACTAAAGTTGAGTTAACCTCAAAGCGATCTACCTCAGAATTTTATTGCAAAAGAAAACATAAATCTTAAACCCTTTGCTTACAAAAGACAATGTTTATACTAAAGCAATATTAGGAACAATTGCTCGTCTCTTTGCTCTCTAATATTTTAATGTTATAAAACACATGCGTTGAACATTTTATAATTTGTATTTTTTGTTCTTAAAACGAACTTAATATGTGCTAGTACAACTACATATGAATAGTATATTAACTTCCTGATAAAAGTAGTGGTCAACACATTGACGATGAGGATGCAAATCTACGAAGACACCAATTTGGGGGCATTAACAACTTATTCGATTTTTTTATCTACGCATGAACTATGTTACATAAATATCTTGAATATTTTTAAAGAGTCTAAATAATGATCGATACGGTCAGATATTAAAAAAAAATGCTACATCCAGAGTAAATAGGAAAGCGAAAATCTTTTCAGTTTATGAACAAGGATGTCTTCTTCTAACAAAGCCACCCTCCTCCCCTCCTTTTCCGGAACTAGCGACAGGAACAAGTTGAGCTAGTTCGCCGATTCAAAAAGGATAAACACTATAGAAAAAGTACTAACAAAGACCATTCTCAAAAATCTCATTGGCTACGATGCGATGCTCACTTTTTAACTGAGGTGGCACTTTATAGTAACAGGTCATGAGAGCCGCGAAATAAGTATTGCCATATTTAGGGAAATGTATTGAATGTAGGAGCTATCGCGACACACTGGGCATAACCCAGTGTGTCGCGATCCACAGAACTGGCTCTCCTTGCGCAAAAAGAACATATACTTAGAAATTTTGAAAAAAGGAAACTTACTCTTGGCTTATTTGTAGACTTTACTAAAGCGTTCGACTACCTAGATCATAATTTGCTACTAAAGAAGTTAGATATGTATGGATTTCGTGGTCATGTATCAAAACTTTTACGTTCATATTTATCTTCCCGCAGGCAGTATGTTCATATAAACGGCCACTCATCTGAAATAAAACCGATTGAATCGGGGGTTCCCCAGGGAAGCATTCTCGGGCCTTTCTTATTCAATATATATATAAATGATATCGTAAATATTAGTCACTCAACTCATCTTTTTATTTATGCAGATGATGCAAGCTTATTGTTTGATGGTGATGATGCGTCGGAGCTTATTGATAACGCGAACGAAACACTAGAAAAGCTTAATAGATGGAGTAGACATAATGCATTAAAAATAAACGCCGTTAAGACAAAGGCAGTTATATTCCGACCTAAGAATAAACGTATTAATATTACCAAGGATATTTTTATCGATTCTTCTCAAATAGAAATTGTTCCCGCGTTTAAAACTTTGGGCGTTATTTTTCAAGAAAATTTGTTCTGGGACGACCATATTAATCATATAATATCAAAATTATCTAGCATCGTCGGTATTTTATATCGCCATAAACATATTCTACCACTTAGAACAAAGTTAATATTATATAATTCATTATTTTTTTCCCATTTAAATTATGGTCAACTCATATGGGGCACTACTACCTATACCAACCTCCACAAAATCTTTATGTTACAAAAAAAGATATTAAGAAGTATCTCTAATGTGCCACTAGAGCATCCGACTGACGATCTTTTTAGTAAAATTGGTGTGATGAAAATTTTTGATTTATATAAATATCGTTTATGTGCAAGGTATAAAATAGAAACAAGTTTATCCCAATATCACCTTAAAAACCTATCGAAGCTAACAGATAAAATTTATAGATACCCAACACGGATTAAAGAACCTTGGGAAGTACCCTTTTTTAGAACAAACTACGGCCACCAAAGTTTAAAATATACTTTGCCGACTACACTTAACCAGCTCAGTAGGCAAGGCATTGAGCTTAGCAATATATCGGTGAGCATCTTACGGGAAATGTTTCTTTCAAATGTTTATTTTGAGCCTAATTGTTCGCAATAAGCGCTAAAATCTCTTGAATCGATGTTTTCTTTCGCGTTTATTTCAGTGATGCTTTAACGTTCTGTGTATGTTTTCACTATTGTGTAAATTGTATCAATATGCTACTTATCTTGTATAGTGTTAGTTATTTTTTTGGAATGTTTCTCAAACATGTAGTACACATGTCATGTTTTATTTCTGTATAATTTCTTTTTGTGCCTGCATCGCGACTGCTGATATAGGTGGCTCGGGGCTCGTCAAGCTGTTTTTACAGCTTTTTTCCCGTGTCACCTTTTCAACATTTTTGTTGGAAAAAATAAAGGTACTATTATTATTATTATTATTATTATATAGAAATTACCCATCACAACAATGAAAACCGAAAAGGTTTCTGAAATTTTTATCATAAATTGGCAATTATCTTCAAAAACACCGTGTTAATTCCCGGTGGGTTAGAAACTACCAAAAGCTTTATCACAGTGTGAGGCAGATTAAAATGTTTAAATTCAAATCAAAAGAAGTGAATAGCCGTAAAACCTCATTTATAGGAAGTTTGTAGCGCTCGGGAGCTATGTTTATACGCCTGTTTGTGGCGTAGAATTGAATAACTCATCAAAATATGCGAAAATTGCAATACCGGATCTAAAACTTCCCACAGAGCTGAGACTAAACATGTTAGCGCCGTTTTTTAGTTAATACAACCCGCAACCACTTCTGCAAACACTGCGAATTCGTTAAATTAAAACAGTGGTGTTCCCAACTCATCCAAATAATAACAAAGAATGGCGTATCTCACTTTTTTTTTAGCACAGTCTGTCCGCTGTTGTTTGCATGCGGAGGGGTCTACTGAAAGCTGCTTGTTTTCTATACCCCTGTTTATGCCAAATGTGCGGAAGTGCCGCAGTTAAAAGATAGAGGTTCAAGAATTTCTCAATTTAATAAAATAATTATTTTCTAAAGTACGCCTTATGACTAACATAGAATGCATATAGACACGTTCTCCAACATTTCAATATTTGAATCGTAGTTATCTTTTCTAATTAACTGACCCAGAACTGACCAAGGAACAAAAAGCGTCCATGACGTCCTATCCCTCCGTGACTTACGTGTCCACTCCTTAAGTGACATCAGCAGTGCAACATACGCGCAGAGTAAAGGCACCAAAGTCACAGGCTCTTTTTGCCCTCTTCAGGTTTTAAGCTGCGAACGCAGACGGTCTTTCTCGTGCAGTAGTGCCAACTACGAATGTTGAAATCTAACTTCCACGTAACTGTTGCATCATAATAAGGTCGAGTGTCATTTCACAAACTGCAATATGCCTCCAAAAATAAAAATCTGAAAACGTAACTAAAACCTTTTCGTTTAGTTGCTAGCTGATTTACCTACTTCGACTATTTTCTTTTGGCTTCTACACTTAGCACCAGGGTTAAAAGAACCCTAACGCAGGTGCCCTTCTTTGGCAATTTCAGGTGTAGCGAAAAAATACCCTGCAATGTGTGTACCATTGACTCAATGTTGGGCAGAGTTACAGAGAAGGCTGTATGCAGTCAACGATTTAGAGATTTGTTTTTGAAAAGCCGTGAAAGTTTCATTAACGCGGTCTGTGCCGGAGAGTTATATAGCCAGGGGGAAATAATATAGATGGCTAATCGTTGGGATGGATCAAAACCCTAACTACAGTTTTTGCATTAATTTATTATTTATTGAAAATAAACCTATAGTATCAGTCACAAGTTTGATGACCTCCATCAAAAACTACTAAATTAATCATTTTTGGAAAGACTGATCTCGTGAGAAGAGGGAGTGGTGCGCTAAATTTACCACTCCTGAAACAGCACAAGGCTAGCGGTAAGAAAAACCCAGATAAGACACGGAAAAGCCGCTGGGACGCGTCATCACACCGGTAGACTTGCGCCTGCTGCAGTAGTGGCAACTTTAGTAGTTCACTGTACTTCTTGAATGCTTCTAGTCTGCCTAAAATTGACTGATGCAGTGGTTATTTGTGATGATCAGAACGACGACTCGGACTAGGACTTATCTCCCACATTCTGCCTTTCTTTGAGGTTCAGCAAGTTTCCAATCGAAACCATATATATATTTTTACAAATAGAAAAGTTTGTTATGATGTTTTAGCTTAGTCGTTGGTTTTTCTGACGATTATACCTCTATGATATGTCCTCATAAGATCCCTGTACAAACAGCATTCGTGTAGTTTCCACGGCTATCTTAAAACAAATGTGTAAAGTCTAAAGCAAAACCCTGTATACTGTATACAGTAGAAGCAATAACGGAAATAAACATGACTCACAATCTGTCCCCTGTGTGCAGCACGAAAGCATAATTGAATATTTAAGAACATTAGATATAGGTAAAAGACCAGAAATTGAAAAACTTTGTCACCATGAACCTTGTCCGTATAAAGATGGCAGCAGGTAACGGACGCATAAGCATTCTCCGATGAGAAGTTGTGCTCACACATGCGCAAGACATCTTTCGGCTGCTCATACGGCAACCCACACACAACATACGCTCTTCGAGCTAGTGTCCTCGGAAAGGCATCTTCTGAATGAAAGCCCTGGTTAAGTTATCGACCCCCGGTGTGACACGCGAAGACTGTCTCGTGAGCTTACGAGTCCAGTTTCGAGGGAGCTTAATCTCTGACTGTCTTGATTAATGTGCTCTTTCGAGCAAGCCAACCAAGCTTCCCCGCTTCCTCCGATGCACATGCGAGCCTCCCCCTTCAGGCAGCGGAATAGCTGGTGAGTACGCTGCACTCTACTCGGAAGAGCTTTAGTGTACGAGCATCATGTAGGGACACAAGACACTTACAGCAGCTCTGGATATGTGAAACAATTGAATTTTGAATTTTACTCACTTCTGCACAGTGCATTGCACTCAGATTCAGTCTTGAATCTATTTTCACCAGGACTTCCGCCAGCATGTCCAAACACAAACTGGGAGCATCTTCCGGCTTTTTTATCGTAATACCAGTCTTTGAAATGTCCTCTGCCTTGTCCTTCACTTGGATTTAGGAAACATACTTCTTTGTTCCGCCCACTCATACAGTAGACAGAACCTGAGAGAACTAAAATATTGTGGATATATTATGAATTGGTAGTTTTATGGCTTCAGTAAAATTTACACTTGCTTTTATTTGTGAGACTGTTCTGAGGGGAACATAATTTTACCTTCGTTTAAACAGGAACTGTTGCATAATTCAAAGCGCGTGAATCTTAAAATTATATTCCAATTCATTCTGTGTACAGTAGGTACCAGACTGAATTACCTCCCAATAAAAAGAAAAGCAAAAACGATAATTTACCACACAATGGTTTCATTTATCTACGTCACTTTTTTGCACTGTTCATTTCGTTTAAATATTTCAAATGATTACCATGTTTTATTGCAGCCCGTAATATCAGTCTGATTAATGTTTTTTTTAGATTGTTTGAGCTACCCCAACAAACTATATTGTCTGGATCACCGGCCTTTACTCTTTACTTTAAGCTATTTAGTGTCAGAAATTGAAAATAGTTAATATAAAATTGGCAAGTGAAACTGATGCTAAAATCAACATTTCGATATACCCAGGCTTTGCAGATCCGTGATGCCAATGAATGGCAGGCTTACGGGTCGAGCGGGCAGTCTACAAATGGACTATGCCAGGCATTTGTTTCGTGCTGCAGAGCGGGTGCTGGACCGTGCTGGCGAAGCATTCATTTAACACCATAGAACTGCTTGTAATCAATTGGGAACAAAATCTACTGTCCAAAGATTGAACCCTTGCCTTCCTCTGACGTCACATTTTAATTGTTGCCAGCAGAGACTTTCAGTTTAAAAAGCACGGTAAGAAAAAAAAAAAAAAAACTAAAACTTCAATAACTTCGCGAAAAAAAAAAGTATTGTCGTCCAATAATTGGGTTACTCTTTCAACGGTGCTTGTTGGCGTGTTTGCAAATTTTCAGGCAAATCGGGAGCTATTAAGAAAACGCCGGAGAACCGCTTTAGGTAAGGCCTAAATGAAAAGGCGCACTTCAAATCTAATGAAAGCAACTAACTGACCGAATATCTTCTGATGCAGGTAGTAAAGTCCTATTTTGTCTGAACTGAACAAATTACGGATTCCCATAAAAAATAGATGACAACTGAAATAAAGGGCCTCAAAACGGGAAGGAAAGATAAAATTAAAAGGATCAAGATAATCCACGTGCAGCCACATAATATTACCTGGTAGGTGTGAAGGACAAATAATCTTGGAGACGTGTTTGATCGATTGAACACACATGTGATGAATATTCGTATATATTAAAGCAGAAAAGCAACATAAACAATAAACGTTTTTTTAAATGTAAATCATAACCCGGCAAAAAAAAATCGTTTATAAGCTCACTTCTGAAAAAACAAATCTTTTGGATATCAATAAACGTACCTCCTCAGCAATATTGCATGAAATCAGAGGTCATGACGTCAAGAATCGCTTATGGCCGGTGATTTAAAACTAGCCGTTTCAAGAGCACATATATAATAGACTGAAAACCCGAGACTAGAGAGAACAAGGGTTATCAAGACACAAAGACTGCCGTGTAGTGTGGTTTGGTTTGTAGTGTAGTGTGGTTTGGGCGCCGTCAGACCCGGGGAGGCAGAGAGCTAGCCTTGGTGGGGGAAAGCGCTTTACTCAGTGTTCAAGTCTTGCTTGTTCCAGCTCCAGCCCCGACTGCCTGTCTCGTCTCTTCTTACTTCCGTTGTCAGTTCTCCTTTTTTTCCCGCACCAATCAGTGCACACCATGTGTACCAAAAAAAATCATCATAAAGCCCGATAGCCCTTCGCCAACGGGGTTTAATCAACTGCCTTCATCACAAAGCAAGATAAACCGCCGGCGATGGCGCTTAATCAGCTGCCTCATGCATGCGACATGCATGACGGTGTTCCTCGTTTTCCCAAGTTTCAGGGCTTTAGTATATAATATTCAACCATCAACAGCTCGTCGTTGCCATAACATTTTAAAGATATCTATTTTATAAGTTATTTGTTTGTGAGCGAAGCTGTTATGTGCTAGGATATGGGAAAAAAATACGTCTATGAATGTTAATAAAAAACTCCCTTTTAAACGGCGTTCCCTTGTTCCCATTGGTCATGGCAAATATAAATAAAAAAGGGGGCAACCTGCGTGAGCCAGCCTTCCTTGGCATTATTAGATAGTGAGGTTCTGGTTTCTTGTTATCAACTACGGTCACCGAATTATCTCAGCTGAGAGTGCGCTGTGACGAGGCTGAGGGAAGAACGCGCCAATCTAACCTTCTTTTTTTCCGCTTCCGCGATGCTGATAAAGACATATGGGCTCAGTCGAAAAAAAAACTGTCCTCGAGGTGTGCCTCGAAAAATTGGGTTTAAAACTTGCACATAAGTGGCCATAAGGCAATGTTCAATTTAGTCACTAAGAATTAAATAAAGACAATGAAACAACTAGGTCGTGTACGTGTCTTCATTGAAATCATATGTAAATCGTATCTATATTGTATAGTTGTCGTAAGGATAACAGCTTCGCAGGTTCTCCATTTTCAGGTGAAGTGGATGGGCTCTATATTTTTTTGTTGACGTGCAAATCAAATATGCTAACGGCATGATGAAAAGGCTTGATATGAGCAAGGTTATCATTGTTTATGTAAACACGTATATTTTTAAACCTATTTCTGAAACATCGAACAAAGAAGAAAACGATTAAGATCAAAATTAAAATTTTTACGAGTCTGAAGGAAGTAAGGTATAAAAGCATCTTCTGGAACTCCCAGCCAGCTATAAACTACAACTGCGCATATCGTTGAACTAGGCGTTACATTCGAGTTAGTCTTTATGCAGAATTTGCCCTATACAGAGCATACAGTATGCAATTAAAAAAATGGTTTATACTAGAATTTTTGCGTTCAGTGTAATCAGCATAAACATAAAGTTACACAATTTGTTTACCTTTCGCAGCGATTGCAAAGATGAGTGCGATCTTAAGCAGCATATCGTATGTCGGCAGGGTTGTTAGTAAGGATGTGTCTATATATTGGTTCAAAGAGAATGCAGAATTTATAGCAAGTGCATTTCCCGTATCTAAAAACAAAAGATAACAGCAAAAACATGACAAAACCCAGGAAATGAACCTTCAGAACACATGCCAAAAGGAAGAGGGGAAAAAGCTCTGGGAGATTTACGCAAGTGCTTACGTATACAATTTCCTTTTTACGTGTTTTCCTTCCAACATATACTTAGTTCAAAAATTTCTTTTTTGTTTTAGTCAATGCTTTTATGCATTTTCATTTTCGTTTCGTTCAATACTCCTTTTGCAACCAAAACTATGCAAAAAAAGGCTGAATATCATAAAAAATGGTCACCCTGCACCTGAACTCGTTGCAAACTTTAAAAGTGAATTTATTGTTATCGATTTAAAATAATTTACAACTATTCTTTTTCTATAGGAAATAATTTTATACAAGAAAAACAAAAAATGAAGTCATTGTCATTAAAACAGAAATATAATTTACGTAAAGATCATTGTTTTCACCTCAATTCACAAGCACCGTTTTGGGGGTCGAATTTTCAATTCTGACTACAGAATATATAATTTTGGAACATTCTTGAAAAGATGGACAGCCCAAACGGAAGTTTGGTGGATTTCTTGTTTCGGGTTATTGACCATTAAAGGGCCGAGACGAAAACACGTTTCTTCTACCTTTCGGGAATTGCATGCTTGAACGCTCGATATTTTATCATTTCTCAACATAAAGTACTAAGACTCCTTTGTGACGCTCAAAAAGTAGATTTCATTAGGGCCTCTAAACTCGTCAAACACCAAGTTGTGGTGGAAGTTGAGGGATTGCACCGAATGGCATATTTATCTGTTTATTTAAAATACCCTCAAAGCCATCGGCATTACAGAGGGGAGTGGGGGTTAATGGCAGTAGTACACTTTGCCGCTCAATCTGAGCAGTATAGATTATTTATGGCAGTTCTAAATATGGGATCAGGAACAATTGTTGCGATAGATGCGGGAAGGTGGTTTCAATCCACTGAAGTTTTGGAATGAATGACTCTCGGAGTGCATTAGTGTTACATTTTAGAAGGTCTACTTCATACATATGATCAATGTGTAACAAAGTATAAGACGGATGATTCAGCAGTCGGTTGTGAAGTAATGAGTTAGTATAGTATATCTTATGAAAGAAACATAAACGAGCTATTTTGCGACGTAAAGTGAGGTTAGGCAACGATAGGCTAGTTCTGATGAAGCTCACGCTTGCGATGCGATAAATGAGCAGAGTGATTCTGAACTGATTCCTGGGCGTTAGTTAGTTTGGAATGACCGGGGTCCCAGATAAAAGAAGTATACCGCCATTTAGAGCGTACATGCGTTTTGTACAGTGTTAGTTTCAGAGATGAAGGAGGAAGGGAGAATTTCCGTTTTAGATAACCTAGCATTCGATTAGTGTTATTAATAACATACTCAACATGCATTTGCCTGGAAATATCTGAGGTTATATACACACCTAAGGTTTTATAAGAGACAGAAAGTAAAAGGAAAATTTCGAGAAAATAAGAAGGAACATTACATTTACGCGATACTCTCATTACCTTGCAGTTAGTCGTGTTAAGTTCCATCCCCCATAATTCACACCATTTTGAAACATGGTTAACGTCAGCTTGTAAATTCAGAACATCTGAGGCGTTAGTAACATCTCTGTAAATAACACAATCATCAGCGTATAAACTAATTAAAGAAGATATCGAATTCGGCGAATCGTTCATATTGATAAGGAACAATAGCGGACCTAATAAAGAACCTTGTGGTACTCCAGAATTGACGGAGGGGAGTGTTGATGTTTCATCGTTAGCGGTTACAAACTGGGAACGATTTATGAGAAAACAAGTTATCCAGGACAGAACATTTGTGTCAATGATAAGACTGTTAAGTTTTGATAGCAGCAGCTTGTGTGAAACTTTATCGAATGCTTTGGAAAAGTCCAAAGCGACGATGACTTCGCGTTTTTTTTTTTTTTTGCCGACGTCCAATCGGCGCGCTCCGTGAACGTTTGGCTCCAACTTTAAGTTTGACGAGTTTTGGGCCCTAGGTCAAGGGACTTAAAAATTATATATATTTTTTAATAGTTTGCCTTATTCTCGAACTGTGTTCCTTTGGATATTTCGAGCAAATTTTGGCAATGTTTAACCTGTCACCTATTTAATAAATTTAAATGACCTTGACATCGCGATAAAGCTATAATTTAGCTTTTCAATCAATACAAATTCAATATTACATGGGCAATATAAAAGCTGTTACATAAATTTGAATGTACGAAAAATGCTTACAAATCTTGCAAATCCATTATCAATTTTATCAAAAACACCATTTATATTTTCTTCTTTTTATTAGTTGCAGGGTATACTAGTGTTTTATTAGAAAAAAAAATGACCGCATCTCCAAGTGGTGAATGATGTTGATTGGGTCGAAGCTCTGGTGGTGCTGATGATACTGATTTCATTGTTCATAGGTAGTGCTGATGGTGCTGATTTTTTTTATTGCTCATAGGTAGTGCTGAGTTCCGGGTTGCCTTTCGACCTCATTATTACTGCTTTATGGTCGGTGAAATGCAGAGCCATGCATGCAAAGTTTAACGCGATTATATACGCATTTGACCGCAGCGCCCTCTCCTGCATAGACGTTGAGCGGCTACATGCAACGTTTCATCCATGCCATCCACAGCTCTTGAGTTACTACCACATCTCAGAGCCCCCTGCTCGTCCCGCAGTCGTGGCCGAGTGGTTAAGGCGATGGACTAGAAATCCATTGGGGTCCCCCCGCACAGGTTCGAATCCTGTCGACTGCGCAAACATTTTTTTCTTTTTTTGGGAGCACGGACGCCGGACGGACGGACAGACGGATGAGGCTAGAGACCCTAAGGAGCTTCGCCCCTAATATAAAGAAATGATATAGTATTTTGTTTGAATGTGCGCAAATAAAGCTTAAAACTTATCAGATGTGCATTGAAAAACGGCACGCTTGTTGCAGAGTAAAACACATTTTTCTCAGTATAACGCACAACTTCACTTTACAGGACAATGACAAATATTAGGTAAATAATCCTAGCACGTCAGAATGGCAACTCTTTGAGGACGCAGTCAAAGAGAACAACTGACAATATTTAAGCTATTATGGCCTTACAAACTACTACAGTTTCAGTTTATATATGTTGATAAATCACAATAATACCTTTAATCCAATAATATGAGAAGGAAATAAAAATTTGATTTTTAAACAGTTGGTCTTGCATCTGCTGGATCTTATTATTCGTTCGTCCTTTCAAATGTATGTAAGATACATTTTATATGAAATTAGTAATACCTTAAATTCTCAACATTTGCCAAAAGTCATTATAAACAAAGCTCAAAATGTTTATAAGATTTACTTTAAAAAAGTTTTTAATTCATTAAACTGCACTAAATTTATGTCGATAGTGCAAAAGAAGAGTCTGAATACAGTATTCTGAGAGGGAAGAAAATAGTGAGTGATCAAACATGCGATTCCCAGGAGGTTGCAAAGAACACTTATGTCGGTCTGATGATTTTGTTGTTGAGGAGTAAAAATAATTTTACTCCGGAACAAAGATTGCCGTTATACAACGCACATATTATACGGCTTAAGCTTTAATTGCGCTCATATCAATAAAATACTATATTTTATACTGATATTTGCTAATAAACGACTATAATACCTTTCTATAATTAAAATCATACAAATAAAAAATGAAGTATTTAGGACAATCGATTTCGAATCTGCTATAGTTTTGAAATGTTCATTAAAAATTGTACACAACAAATTGAATACCGTTCATATAATATTGATAGTAAATTAATTAAAAAGAGCTAAAATACACCACACGTTCAAACATGCCAAAATTTGTTGAAAATCATCGAAGCCCTTACAGTTCGATATTTCTCCAAATTATTTTATAATATAAAATTATTTGATTCCTTAAGCCTAATGAAATTTACTTTGAAAGTGTCATAAAAAAAGTCTCGGTGCCTTATTTTCAGAACTGACAAAGAAGCGAGAGGTCAAAAATGCAAAGTTTATTTGTGCACAAGACACGAAATAAACAGGAAGAAAACACATAAACAACCCGTCACAATAGATCCACTCACACGCTTATCTGCTATCAAACGAACTTGCCACAGTTCAAGATAAATTTAACTTCGTCACCCCTCAGTGCTAAGGACGGGGCACTGACACACTCTTCCTCTCCTTTCACAGATATAAAAAATGCTTCATCAATTTCCCTCGCGGTTTTGTTTCTATGGCGGGCTAGAATTGTGATGTCATGGAAGCGTGGCTCACAGCCGCACCGGCTACAATGAATTGCGAGGTGGCCAGAGGGGGAGGAACGAAGGGAAAGGGAATGTTCCCTCGCCCTTACATTTATGCACCTCCCCGTCTGTCCTATGTAGACTCTGCCGCACGAGAGCGGGATGTGGTAGACCACCCCCGTGGCACACGTGACCAAATGGGTGCGGTGGTTGACATCACAGGCCACTCGAGGGGGACCGACTCTATTGACAGAGGCGCACAGTCGGGACAGCTTACGTGGCGCTGAGAAAACAACAGGCACATCAAACTTGTTTGCGACGCGCTTGACATTGTGGGACAGGGCATGAAGATACGGCACAACAACTGGTCTCGACGCTGGTTTTTGTCGTACTTCAGGGCCAGCTGGACCCCTGAACTTTTTTAGCAAGAACTCAGCAATGCCCACTATGACCCCCAGAAGGAAGCCTGCTGAAATCAGCCTAACAATCTGCGCTTGGAGACTACTCTCGCACCTGTGGTGACAGGACTTAGTCAAGGCTGCTCGCATACATGACACCGCTATAGCCCGCTTCACCAGTTTGGAGTGAGCGGAATCAAACGGCAAAAGTCCCTTCCTCGACCGAGGTTCATAGGACCAACATACATGGCGTGTCTCCAAGCGAAGACTCAGGTCCAAAAATTGCAACGTTCCGTCCGTGGGATTTTCAACCTTGAACCTCAAACCGGGGGAACAATCCCTGAAAAGGTCTAAAACATCAGAGACAGCGCAATCACGATCACCGTTCGGGTTGAGACCTAGCACCACGAGGTAATCATCAACGTATCGGAACACTTTCCGAACACAATCACCCAGCCTCCCATTAGCGCCGTGTCTGTCGTTACCTCTTCTTCTTGTCCCTCGTTTATTTTTGCGCTGTTCCCTTTTCATGATGTCTAACCAACTCGCCCAACTTTATGCGTTGTTGCGCTAGCGGATCAATTTATTTTGAGATTGGCCATTCGTGCGTTCTGTAGCAAATAAAAATATAATATAAAAGAAGTCGGGTATTGAGCTTGATCGAGGGCTTGCTGACGCACGTTAATTGCTTCGTTTTCTTCTATGCCAAGTTATCGAGCAACTCTCGTGGATCATTGCGAAGTATTAGATCAAAGAAGGTTGACAAATGCACTTGCGAGGCTCCTCTTTTCGATACAATGGCCTGAAACGGTACATCCACTTTGTGCGTCTTTGCCGAGAAAAATACTTCCAAGTGCCCAACCTTCGTACGTTTAATATCTGTTTATAGAGTGTTTTGGCTGTATTTTGTTTTACGGCAGCTTCATGGTTGCTTGCTTTGCAATCCTGCCTCGTTTTTGGTCTACCGCATTTTTGGTCTACCGCATTTTTGGCCACAGTTTGAGAGGCTTTCTTTACATAAGTTCTTGAAGTAAGCACTACAAAGCCACCTTCTTTATCTGAAACAAAAAGCTTCAGATCGTTGCCTCATAGCTCATTGATTGTGGAGCTGACGCTTATACCCGCAAAATCTGGATTTTCACACACGAACTACCCGTGAATAAGGTGATCAAGTTCCTTTATCTCAAACTCGAATTTAAGACTAGGCAGGTTTGCTGGACAGATGAATCCAGGTCAAGCAAAGGTTTTCTTCCATTTGGGTCAGAACAGTACCAAACCGTAAGAGGAAGTGTTGCGAATACCGCTCTTCTATCGGCCTTAAACCATTCTTGTCACCATAATACTGAGTCCAGTTTCAAAACACAAATTCTCAGTTTACGAGATTCTGGATATTCGAATGGTCTCTTGGTCAGCATGTGTGAAAACATCTGCACAAAACTAAAGTGCAAAACATCGGGCACATGTGGAACGCAAAAAAAGCTAAACAAATGATCGCAATAGTACCATGCATCTATAGAATAACAAACAAATTAAAAAGATAGCTGATCGGCAGGACATCAAGCTTGTACATTGCACCAAACAAAGCGTATTTCATGTGCCGTAAGGTAAACCAAGTCATCAACCATATGAAAACCGGCAACACCTCTAGCAAAACACGATATGCCTCATGTAAAAAGTGGTTGTATATCATATTCTCTTATTGTGTGGCAAGTGTTACATTGGCCAAACTGGCAGATGTATTAAAGGGGTACTCCGGCGATTTATTCATGGTCCCCGATTTGCTTGAAATTTCGCTAAACTCGCCAAACAACATTGCTAAAATAGTATCCTAAATATTAGGTCAAAATAATTTTTTTTTCACGAAGTTATTGAATTTACTGTTTTGGTCCTCACCGTGTTTTTCAAACTGAAAGTCTCTGCTGGCAACAAAGAAAAAGTGACGTCAGTGGAAGGCAGGGGTTCACTTCTTGGTCTGTAGAATTTGTTCCCAACTGATTCGAAGCAGTTTAATGGTGTCAAATGAATGCTTTGGGAGCTCGCTTCAGTCCCCGCGCTCTATCACGAGACTAATAATTGGCATATTTTATTTTTTAGACTGCTTGCTCGACTGGCAAGCCTGCCCGCCACTGACGTCACGGCACTGAAAAGTGCGGGTATATTTGAATGTTGGTTTTTGCATCATTTTCATTTGCCGATTTCACAAAACTATTATGAATTTCGCGATACTAAATAGCATACCGGAAAGGGTAAAGGCCGGGGAGTCAGAAATTATACTTAGTTGAGGTAGCTCAAAAAATCGCCGGAGTACCCCTTTAATGACAAAACAAAGGAACGCGCAGCATTTCTAAAAGGCACAACAGCAGGTCATCGACCAGCCCATTGCCGCAACTGTGAATGCAGTGCAGAGTTGAACCGTGTCACCGTCATCGAAAAACACAAGAACCAGTATGCACGAGAGATGCTCGAGACCTTGGCCATATAAGAAAACGAAGCAACGTGCGTCAGCGAGCCCTCGATCAAGCTCCATACCCGACTTCTTTTATGTTATATTTTTATTTTCTACACAACGCACAAAGGGCCAATCTCAAAATAAACTTATTTGCAAGCGTCTGATCTCTTTTCGGACTTCAGTTGATATACGCCTAAACACATATGAGGTGTAGATTAAGCAGATGCAGCTTAATTATCCTTTTTGTTTTAAGTTATGGCCGAATATCTTGCATTGTTTACCATTGTCTGGATGTTTTTTATATAACTTTTAGAATTGAGGTACTTTAATTTTATTACTTGCTTATTTTGATGTTTACTCGTCCTGAGGTTTAATCCGAGCATAAAAAATATCTTAGGACGAAGGTCCTGTATTTATAGGATTTTCTTCTCAGTTCAGGTACCGTTTTGAGTCGAATTTTTTATTTCGGCAAAAAGATGTGTTTTGATAGCATTGTTGACATGAAAGACTGAGCAAACGGCAACTTTGAGGGAATTCTTTCGTTTGCGAGTTATTGACCAATGAAGTGGCCGAGGCGAAAACGGACGTTTTGCCTCTAGGTCGTGGATTGCATGTTTGATCTCTTGCTTTGTTTCAGTTTAAGAAAATAAAGCACCGAGACTCTTTTTATGAGTATTTCAAAGTAAATTTAATTAGGCTTAAGGACTAAAAATAAATTTATATTTATAGAATAATTTCAAGAAACGTCGAACTATAAGGTATTTGATAATTTTCAATAAATTTTGGCATGTTTTTGCGTGTGGTGTATTTTAGATAGGTTGATTACCTTGACTTCTTAAGAAATATCTAATCTAGCTATTTTGAATTAACTCACTAACAATATTATATGCTCAGCATACAATTTGTTGTGTACATTTGTTAATGAATGTTTCGAAACTATAGCAGATTCGAAATCGATTGTCATAAATATTTATTTTTTTATTATTTATTATATTAATTATAGAAAGGTATAATATTTGTTTATTACCAAATAAAAGTATAATATATATTATTTTGTTTATATGAGCGCAATTAAAGCTTAAGTCTTATCACATGTGCGTTGTAAAATGGCAATCTGTGTTCCGGACAAAATACGTTTTACTCTTCAACGACAAAATCATCGAACGGACACAACGTGTTTTTGCAACCCGTTGGGAATCGCGTGTCTGATCACTCGATTTTTTCTTCAATCTCGGAATACTGTATTCAGATTCTTCTTTTACACCCTCAAAATATATGTATTTCTGTTTAATTAATTTAGAAAATATTATTCTTAAAGTAATATAAAAACATTGAGCTGTTTTTTTTTACTTTCGAAAAATTTGGAACATTTTGAAGTATGACTAATTTAAAGTAATTTAATAACTTTGTCATTACCGGAAAGCTGAAACTGAGCTCTTTTTACTGAATACAAACTTAATATGACCTGTTTAAAATAAAATATATCGTGCGTACAGTTGAAAGAACGAACGAATAAAAAAATCCAGCAAATTCAAGACCAAATGTTTAAGAATCAAATTCTTATTTCCTTTTTATTTTATTCGTATGAGGGTATGATTGTGGTTTATAAGCAAATATAAACAGAAACTGTAATAGTTTCTATGGCCGTGATAGTTAAAATCTTGTTAGTTGTTCTCCCTGGCTGCGTCCTCAAATAGTTGCCATTCTGGCGAATATTCTTGCGTGGTAGGATTGTTTACCTAATATTTCTGTTTATTACCCTGTAACTTTAACACAAGTGAAGTTGTGCGTTATACCGAAAAAACTGTGTTTTTTTCTGCAACAAAGCTTGCCATTTTACAATGCTCATCAGAAAAGTTTTAAACTTTATTTGCACACATACAAACAAATTACTATATAATCTATTTTTATTTTTTTATAAACCACTAGTATACCCTGCAACTAATAAAAAAGAAGGTAAATATTTAATGTTGTTTTTGATAACATTAATATTGAATTTGCAAGTATTTTTTAAAATTTTTAATTCATTAAAATGTATGTTACCGTTTATATTTTGCTTATGTAATTAATTTGTATTCATTGGAAACAGCTAAATTAGAGATTTCTGGTGACGTCAAGGTCATTGAAATTTCTTAAATAGGTCACACGTTAAAAAGTTCCGAAATATGCTCAAAATCATCAAAGAAAAACAGTTCGAGATTTAAAAAAAATATTCCAAAAAAGTATATATATATTTTTAAGTCCCTTGACCTAGGGCCCCAAACTCGTCAAACACGAAGTTGGAGCCGAAAGTTCACGAAACGCGACGATTGGATGTCGGCGAAAAAACAAACAAACGCGAATTCATTGTCATGATGGGCCAATCGGTGCGCTCCGTCAACTTTGACCCCAACTTCGTGTTTGACGATTTTAGAGGCCCTAATGAATTCTACTATTTGAGCGTCACAAAGGAGTCTAAGTTCTTTATCTTGAGAAATTTTAAAATATTGAGCCGTCAGACATGCAATTCCCGAAATCGAAAGAAACGTGTTTTCGTCTCGGCCCTTTAACGGTCAATAACCCGAACACAAGAAACCCACCAAACTTCCGCTTGAGCTGTCCATCTTTTCAAGAATATGTTTCAACAAATATATTCTTTAGTCCGAATTGAAAATTCGACCCCCAAAACGGTGCTTCTGAATTGAGGTAAAAACAGCAATCATTATGTATATTATATAAACTGTTATAATGATAATGACTTCATTTTTGTTTTTCTTGTATATTTTTTTCTAAAAAACGATAGTTGTAAATTATTTTCAATCGGTAATCATACAATTTTTGTTTAAAGTTTGCAAGGACTGCATGCTCAGGAAGACCATTTTTTATATTATTCATGTTTGTTGTGTAGTTTTGGTTGAAAAAGAAGTATTGAACGGGCGTGTTTCAATGAAAATGCATAAAAACACTGAATAACACAAAAAAGTATTTAAACTAAGTATATGCTCGAAGGGAAACACGTAAAAACAAAACTGTTTACGTAAGCATTTGCGTAAATCGGCCAGAGCTTTTTTCCCCTTTTCCTTTCGGCATGGGTTCTGAAGGTTCATTTCCTGGGTTTTGTCATGTTTTCTACTGTTATTTTGTTTTTAGATGCAGGAAATGCACTTGTCATAAATTCTGCATTCTCTTTGAACCAATATATAGACATGTCTTTACTAACAACCCTGCCGAATTACGATATGCTGCTTAAGATCGTACTCGTCTTTGCCATTGCTGCGAAAGGTAAACCAATTGTGTAACTTTATGTTTATGCTGATTACACTGAACACAAGCATTCTATTATAAACAAAATTATTTTTAATAGCATAACGTACGCTCTGTATAGGGCAGATTCTGCGTAAAGACTAGACAGTTTTAGTATAGCGTTGCTGGCTCTTACGTACGCAATACGCAATAGCATAGCGTACGCTAAAAATGACCTGCTCGGACCGAATTTAGTTGTGCGTTACGTTTTCGGGTGAACACCGCGCATGATCCTGGTTAAATTTGCTAGAGCCGTAGAATTCCGCGTGCTTATAGCGCAACCATGCTCCTGGAAAGAAATATTGAAAATGAAAACGTGTCCAATCATTTTATTTCAAATTTAACCAAGCCGCAGCTGCCTCGTCAAGCGCGCTTTTCTGCGGGGTACAGAGGCTACGAGTACGAGTGCGTAGCCAAATTCGATCACGGAGCCTCCGTCAGTCGTCCCGTGGGAACGGCAGCTTTTATCAATGCTATCGCGAAATTAAATTCATGACCTACTGATGTCCAGTGCATAGCGAGAACTTCGGCGATTTCTTTTAGAGTCGTTCGTCCGTCGGCGAAGAACTGTGCGAGTAGGCTTAGCGTTGAGCAGATCGCAGCGTTGACGCACATTCCGAGCGGCGAACATTTTCACTGTGCACTCCCTCAGCTGCACGGCGATCTGATTCGACCGCCGTAGGTCCCGGAAAGAATTGCCGAGCTGAACACCACGCAATTTCACGTAACACAGAACTTCGAAAACACCACGTCGCCCTTGCTGCGCCAGTCGAGGTAACCGCCATCTTGAAACTCGCTCTCGTTGGGTCCGAGATCTCTCGAGAGCGTCCCGCAGAGCCCGCTAGCCCGCCACGCAAAATCCCCAGCGTTGCGTGCGTACGCAATACGCTAGCTCTTCTATTGCGTTCTGCGCAAGCGCACTCCCGACCCTCAATTTTATTGCGTACGCAAGGCTTTAGCGTACGATCCACTAAAACTGTCTACTAACTCGAAGGCGACACCTTGTTCGACGATATGCGCTGTTGGAGTTTATAGCTTGCTGGAAGTTCCAGAAGATGATTTTATACCTTACTTCCTTCACGCACATAAAAATTTTAATTTTGATAGTAATCGTTCTCTTGTTTGTTGGTTGTTTAAGAAATAGGTTTGAAAATATACGTAGTTACATAAAAAATGATAACAATGCTCGTACCAAACTTTATCATCATGTCATTAGAATACTTGGTTTGTATGTCAACAAAAAATTGTAGAGTCCATCCACTTCACGTGGAGATGGAAGACCAGCGACGCTCTTATCTTTACAACTTAATGACAACTTTGCGACAACTGTACGACATGTATACGACTCACGTATGATTTCAATGAAGAAACGTACACGACTTTGCTGTTAAAAGTCTTTATTTAATTCTTAGTGACTAAAGTGATCATAGCCTTATGGTCACTTATGGGTAAGTTCTAAGACAAATGTTTAGAGGCATACCTCGAAGACAGTTTTTTTCCGATTGAGCCAAAGTCTAGTTTTCAGCATCGCGGAAGCGAAAGAAGGTTAGATCGACGCGTTCTGTCCTCAGCCTTGTCACAGCGCACTCTTAGCTGAGAGATTTCGGTGACCGTAGGTGATAACAAGGAACCAGGACCTCACTATCTAATAATGTCAAGGAAGGCTGACTCACGTGGGTTGCCCCCTTTTTTTATTTGTACTCGCCACGACCAATCGAAACGAAGGAGCGCCGTTTAAGCAGGTGTTTTTTTCTTCTTTTTTTGTTAACATCCACGGACGCATATTTTCCAGATCCTAGCACATAACAGCTTCACTGTAAAACAAATAAGTTATAAAATAGATAACTTCAAAATGTTAGGGTGACGACGAGCAGGTGTTGGTTGAACATTATATACTAAAACCCCAAGACTTGGGAGAACAATGAAGAACACTGTCATGCATGCGGCATGCATGAGGCAACTGATCAGGCGCCGTCGCCAAGGAAATATTGGGCTTTATGGTGATTTTGTTTGGTACCAGTGGTGTGCCCTGATTGGTGAGGGGAGAAAAGGAGAACTGGCGACGGAAGTAAGAAGAGACGAGACTATCAGTCGGGGCTGTAGCTGGTTCAACCAAGACTTGAAAACAAAGTATAGCGCTTTCCCCCACCAAGGCTAGCTACCTGCCTCCCCGGGCCCCCTCGGCGCCTAAACCACAAGCCGTGACTACACCGCAGTATTGGTGCCTTGTCGACCTGTGTTCTTCCTAGCCTCGGGTTTTTAGTCTATTAGATATGTGCTTTTGAAACGGCCAGTTATAAAATACCGGCCATATGCAATTTTCAGCGTCATTACCTCTTATTTTATGGCAGAAATGCTGAGGCGGTACGTTTATTGATATCCAAGTCAGATTTTTTTCAGCAGTGAGCTTATAAAGGTTTTTCTCGCCCTTTTATGATTTACATTTAGAAAAATTCTATATTGTTTATGTTCCTTTTCTGCTTTAATATCTAGGGAAATATGTCACATATGTGTTCAATTGATCAAACACGCCTTCAAGATATTAATCCTTCACACCTACCAGGATTTATTATGTGGCTGCAGGTGGATTATCTCGATTCTTTTAACTTTATCTTTCCATCACGTTTTGAGGCCCTTTATCTCAGTTGTCATCCATTTCTTGTAATGGCAATCCGTAATTCGTTTTCGTTTAGACAAAATATGACTTCACTACTTGTATCAAAATACATTCGGTCAGTTATATGCTTTCTTTAGATTTTAAGCGTGCCTTTTTTTTCCCAATTTACCGGGTTTGCCTGAAAATTTCCTAACACACCAACAAGTATCGGTAAAATAGTAACACAAATATTGGGCTAAAATATATTTTTTTCGCGAAGTTATTAAAGTTTCAGTTTTTTTCCTCATCCTGCTATACAAAGTGAAAGTCTCTGCTGGCAACAATGAAAATGTGACTTCAGAGTAAGGTAGGGGTTCACTCTTTGGACCGTAGATTGTGTTCCCAAAGGATTACAAGCGGTTCCATGGTGCTATATGAATATTGTAGGAGAAGCGCAAAAGTAAAATCACTCACACTGAAAATGCACGCACACCAGAAAAATGGTTACTCCTGTCGCGCTGACTTACAACTCAAAGTGTATTTTCGTCGTCTTTCTTTTTCTGTTACCCGTATTAAATATGAAAGTTTTGTAAGCTCATTCCAGCGCCCGCTCTGAAGCACGAAACAGATGTTTGGCATAGTCCATTCATAGACTGCCCGATCGACCCGTAAGGCTGCTTTTCACTGGCATCACCGAACTGAAAAGCGCGGGTATAATTTAATGTTGGCTTTGGCATCATTTTAACTTGCCAATTTTATATTAACTATTTTCAATTTGTGACATTAAATAGCATAACATAAAGAGTAAAGGCCGGTGATCCAGACAGTGGAGTTAGTTGGGGTAGCTCAAACAATCTAAAAAATGTTAATCAGACTGCTATTACGGGCTGCCTATCAAACATGGTAATCATTTGAAATATTCAAACGAAATTGCCAGCGCAAAAAAGAAAAGTAGATAAATTAAACCATTGTGTGGTAAATTATAGTTATGGCTTTTTTATTGGGAGGTAATTCATTCTGGTACCTACTGTAGACGACCTTTATTCGAATATAATTTTAAGATTCACGCACCTTGAATTATGCCACAGTTCTTGTTCTTGTTCTTGTTTAAACGAAGAAAACATTATGTTCCACTCAGAACAGTCTAACAAATACAAGAAAATGTAAATTTTATTAAAGTCATAAAGCTACAAATTTATAATATATCCTAACTATTTTATTTGTTTCAGGTTCTGTCTACTGTAAGAGTAGGCATAACAAAGAAGTATGTTCCTTAAATCCAAGTGAAGGATAAGGCAGAGGACATTTCAAAGAATGGTATTACGATAATAAAGCCGGAAGATGCTCCCAGTTTGTGTTTGGAGAGGCTGGCGGAAGTCTTGGTGAAAATAGATTCAAGACTGAATCCGAGTGCAATGCACTGTGCAGAAGTGGGTAACATTCAAAATCCAATTGTTTCACTTATTCAGAGGTGTCGTAGTTTCTTGTGTCCCTACACGGCTGCTCGTACACTGAAGCTCTCCCGAGTAGAGTGCAGCGTACTCACGAGCTATTCTGCTACCTGAAGGGGGAGGCTCGTATGTGTGTCTGAGGAAGCGGGGAAGCTTGGTTAGCTTGCTCCAAAGAGCACATTAATGAGGACAGTCTGATATTAAGCACCGCCGAGGCTGGACTGGTAAGCTCAAGAGAGTCTTTGCGTGCCACAGCACTGGAGCGATAAGCTTAACCAGGGCTTTCATTGAGAAGTCGCTTTTCTGAGGACACTACCCATGCTCGGAGAGCATATGTTGTGCGTGGGTTGCCATATGAGTAGCCTACGGATGTTTTGCGCATGCGCGAGCAGCTTGGGCGTGAGCAGAACTTTTTTATCAGAGTACGCATATGGCGCCCGTTGCCTGCTGCTATCATTATTCGGACAAGGTTCATGGTGACAAATTATTTCAATTTGTGGTCCATCTAAGGTGCTCAATTATTCAATTATGCTGTTGTGCTGCACGCAGAGGACAAATTGTGAGCCATGTTTATTTCCGGTCATCGTTTGTACTGTATAGAGTGTACAGTGTGTTGTTTAAGACTTTACATATTTGTTTTAAAATAGCCATGGAAACTATACGAGTGCGGCCTGTGCAGAGAAGTTACGGGGACATATCATATATGTATAATCGTCACAAAAGATTGACTACTTAGCTAAAATATCAATACAAAATTTATATTAGTAAAAATAAACATATCGCTTCGATTAGAAACTTGCCCAGCCTCTTAGAAAGACAGGAAGAGGGAGACAATCACTAGTCTGAGTAGTCGTTCTAAGCGTCACAAATAATCCACTACTTCAGTCAATTTTAGGCAGACTAGAAGCTACGTAATGATTATAGTGAACTGCTAAATTTACCACTACTGCAGCAGGCGCAAGTCTACCGGCGTGATGACGCGTCCGGGCGGCTTTTCCGTGTCTTATCTGCGTTGATTTTTTACCAGCTAGCCTTGTGCCTGTTGCACGAGTGTTAAATTTACCTGCACTACTTCCGCTTCTCACGAGCTCAGTTTTTCTAAAAATTATTAATTTAGTAGTTTTTGATGGCTATCAGCAAGCTTGTATTTGATACCATAGGTGTTTTATTAATAATTAAATGTTAATGTAACAAAATGTCGTAAGTGTTTTGATCTTTCGTAACGATTAGCCATCTATATGATTTCACCATGACTATAAAACTCTCCGGCACAAACTTTATGAATGTAACTTACACTGCTTTTCAAAAACAAATCTCTAAATCCTTGACAGCATACAACCTGCTCTGTAACTCTGCTTAACATTGAGTCAATGATACACACATTAGAGGGTGTTTTTTTAGCTAGACCTGTAATTGACAACAAAGGAAACCTGCATTAGGGTTCTTTTAACCCTGGTGCTACGTTTTGGGGCGGAAAAAAAAGTGTCGAAGTTGCTTAATCAGCTAGCAACCCGAGGAAAGAGTTTTAGTTAGATTTTCAGAGTTTTATACTACGAGGCATATTGCAGTTGTTGAAATGACACTCGACCTTATTATGATGCAGCAGTTACGTGTAAGTGTATTTAGAAATTCGTTGAGGGCGATACCGCACGACAAAGTTCGTCCGTGTTCACAGCTTCAAGCCCAAGAAGGGCAAGGAGCACTTGTGACATTGGTTCCTTCATACTGAACTTATGTTGCACTGCTGACGTCACTTACGGCGTGGACATGTAAGTTACTGGGGGATAGACGACATGGGCGCTTTTTGCTCGATGGTCAGTTATGGGTCAGTTAAGTATAAAAAATAGTAGCTCCGATTCACATATTGAAATGTTGGAGAACGAGTCAATGTGTATTCTGTTAGCCATCGTCCTCCTACCGCAGACTGCAATTCGTTTGCAAAACTTACTTCAGAAAATGATTATTTTGATTAAAATATGAACTTCTTCAACCTATTTCGCTTGACTACGGTACTTTCGGCCCAGTGGGCATTGGTGACTAGAAAACGAACAGCTTTATGTAGTCACCGCCGCATACAAGAAACACCGGACAAAATAGGCTAAAAAAATGGATATGCGATCCTTCATTATTACTTGGATGCGTTGGGAATACTGCCATTTTCAAAGTTGCAAACTTGCATTTTTTGAAGAAAGTTGCGTTCATTATTATCTAAAACGACGCCCTGAAACGTTTAGTCTCAACTCTGTGCGACGTTGTAGAGCGGGTATTACAAATGTCTGCATATTTCGAAGTGGTATACAATTCTACTCCACAAACATGCCTAAAAACAAAGCTCCAGAGCATTACAAACATTCTATAATTGAGAGTTTACGCCTGTTCCCTATTTTTGAGTTGAAGTTGAATATTTCCCTTAGCCTCGCACTCTGATAGAAAGCTTTTGGTAGTTTCTAACTCGTCGGGTGTTAAAACGCTGTTTTTCAGGATAATTGACAATTTATGTTAAAAATTTGATAAACCTTCTGGCTTCTCTAGGATGTGACAGATAATTTTTATATGCCGTGCATGCCGCGATAGTTCCTACATTCAATACATTTCCCTAAATATGACCATACTTAAATCGCGGCTCTCATGACCTGATACTATGAACTGTTACCTCAGTTAAAATGAGAGCATGGTGCCGCAGCCCCTCAGATTTCAGAGAATGGTCGTTGTCAGCGCATCGTCGATCGCCGTTATCATGCTTGAATCGGCAAACTAGCTCAGCTTATCCCTGTCATTAGCTCCGTGAAAGAAGTGACGAGGGTGGTCTACAGCTTCTTGTTCATAAGAAAAAGAAAACAAAAACTCGCGTTCTTATTTATTGACGTGGTACGCAGTCGTGGTACGCAGGTTTGTAGTACAGTAACTAAACACCCGGACAGCAGTAAACCTTGTTTTATCAAGTACCATCTTGACTTTTTAGTAGCGTGTGCAAAGGGTTCTGCGAAACTTCCCATATTTTCAAAATTGAGCTTTATATGATTATAATATATTTTGATTAAAATAACAATCTTATTTAGGGAGCTCTATATGCGTGTCATAAATCGTTTCGCGTGTTTTTAATCATAGGTGAAGTGCCGGGTTTCTGTTTCGAAGCGGTCAAGCCCAACACCAAGACGCATAACTCCAAAAAGTGGACTTACCAATCATTCAGCGGACAATGTGTCGAACTTCAGTGGAAGGGTGGCTTTAACCCTCGCACAAATGTGTTCAGTTCCCGTCATGATTGTGAACAAACGTGTAAAAGTAAGTGCGTCTTCATACTATCAAAGCGACCTAAATAACATTGGAAACAAAAGTTGCAACGAATGTTCTGAATGTAAACAGCCCGACACTCTTAGTGCAAAGATGTGATGGTTTGTTTCCTATGTTTTAACTCTTACAAATATACGTGTGTAATCAAAACTACTCGCGTTGTTGCAAGTGCTCATACATAACCTAACCTAACGCAATTCAAGGGATGGAATTTGGTGCCCATCTCTACACTTTCAAATTAAAATCCGAAAAAACGCCGAGGTCGCGTTCCTGTTAATAGTTTCGCGCAGTGTACGTGATAACGCTTATTTCATTTTAACACATTAATCTGGCTTCCCGCTGGCGTATGTTGTTATACTTAGCCTCGTATTCCATTTGAGTACCCACTGGAAGCAGCTTCATTCGCTTAAAGGGACAATGAAGGCAATTTCGGACATCTTTTTGGCGATTGAACTGGTTTTCAGGCACGTCTCAGGCCACGTTGCCCAAATTTCAGCCGAAACCGGCGCTTGTGTGCCGCGCAAATCAATTAAACAGCCGCGGTAATAATCGTATACGGGATCGACTGGGGCGACGACCCGAGAGTTGCGGGAGAAGCCAGGAGAAGCGGAGCTAACATGACCGATGCGGGGCCAAGAAGCGCGACGTCACAAGAGACGCGTCAGCGATTGGTCGAAACGAGAAACGTGCCCTCGGTCACGTTTTGGTTGGCGATTTTTAGGAATACTGTTCTAATTTCCGCTTGAATAACCACGAAAAGTATAAATCGGACCGGAAATGATTACTAAACCGTAAATAAAGCGGCATAATTGTTTTTTTCTTTGCTACGCTGGACGCGAAACGGGCAACGAGCAACTAAGGGTAATTAAAATAAAATAAAAAAAAAGAACACGGTACTCGAAGGATTCTGCAAAATGGTAGCTGTAGATGGCTGTTCTAACGGTCGACTGAAGACCAGTATTCGTTCGGGCGACGCCAGTTTTCACGTGTGAGTTGCTGTTCGTGCTCTTTGACGGCGAAAAAAGGACGTCCGCGGAGGAACCGGATCCCGAAACGGCTGGATCGCTGCCGCTTTCCCCTCGGCATCTCCCCCGCGTCCGTCCTTCGGCATGCGGGCCGCTCGTTGCCGGCTGGGCGGTCTCCGTCGGGTGATGGCAGAGGCCGCCACACACGTACTCCCGTTCCGTTGGTGTTCGGTCACTGAACGGAAGCTCGAACTCGCCCGCGAGAGCGGCATTGCCGTCCCTGTTGACAGATTCGGCGAAGCGACCGCGCCACCGTGCTGCTATAACCCACCGCGGTAACCAGAGTTTCGATCTCCTAAATACTACCGATACCGACTATTCACACTTGACGTCACTCCCTACGTCACCTCCGTTTTCGGAGGCCCAGAAACGAGAATGGAGATTGTTCAGTTTCGGTTTTTTTACTTCTTTCGTAGGCACAGAAATGCGCGTCACAAATGTCTACGAAAAATTGAGCAGCATGCTATGTTCCCAAGAAGCATAAAAACACTATTTAAAAAAAATTAATAGAATCGTCTTCATTGTCCCCTTAAGACTGAGACTAAAAAAAAAAAAAAAAAACCCGAGAAGGAAGCAAAAAAGGTTCGAGGTACACCTAAGCACTTCTTATGAGTTGTGAATGCGAAAGCATGCGTGCTCTTCCTCCGCTGCCTTAGTTCGTCTACGGCGTACTAGCGTCGACGGTCGAGCGCGCGCTCTCTTCGCCACGCTGGCCTTGGGCGTGGGGTGGAGGAGCCGCTGCCTCGCGGACACGCAGCGCCATGGGGAGGCGCTAATTGAACCTGACGTGCGGCGGCTTCATATCATAGCCGTTTTGCGTGGCTTTCTGCGTGGTTTCAAAGCTGGGATGCCTCGGATCGTGGCTTCGGGAATTTATCTGCCGTTTAGCGACGCTGTTGACGTCGGCTCGCTTCATAAGACAATTAATGCTTTGGCATAAAAAAAAGATAATCTACATATACGAGAATGCAGTTGAAGCTAAACAAATAAAGCAAATTATGTGTTCGTAGTCTACACTCCGTTTCACTGCGTCTACAAGAGCTAAGGCCACGCTTTGATCAGACAGTCCGTGCCAGTACGATGATGTAGTTAAATTGACATTCAAGGCAGCTAGCTGGCTTCCACTTGTAGCATGAGCTTAGGTCACAATTATGGTTAAATTTTGCGTAGTCAGCCTGAGGTCGGTCTGTAATTGTATGGCTTTACTGATTCACATTGTATATAAAAAGAAATTCCGGCGACTTCCGACTGCTTCGCTGGGATCTTTAAACTGCATCATGCCGTAGTGACATACGACTGCAGCGTCGATCCGTGGGCCATACTTAATTTGCGTTATCACGAAAAGGTACGGCTGCTTTGACAACGATGAATCAAAATTAGGGCTGGGCAATTGATCAATTAACCTAGCGATTGATCAAATAATGCTTTAATCGCAATTATTTTTACCAGTTAATCGGTAAAAGTTTGACCAACCAAAAGAAAGTAAAAATTAAACGCTTTCATCGCGCAGACTTGGACGAGAACAGATGTATGACGGCCAAATTTTAGGTGAAATTGTCATTTAAAATAGACTGTAGGGGCAAGATTTGTCACTACATGATAAGTGCTGAAGGTTGCACGTATCCCTACCATTTCAACGCCGCGCTAGTGTCTGTTTATCGCTGCAAAGACTATTGTAAACAATCAAAGGAGGTCGCGTTTACCAGAAAATATCAACGAACACCTCTGCCCGATGCACCTGAAGTGTGAGTATCTGCAGCATCTGCGACTATGGGTGCCTTTGAATCGTTCTGAACTACACATCGAGGTTTCATTATAATCAATATTGTACATTGCCGCGCGCGCAGCCCACCAAGAAGGCAGCACGCTCGTGGCCTAGCGGTTATCGCGCTTGCATTCCACGCAAAGAGTCGAGGTTCGATGCCTGGCCACGGGTGCACGTTTGTGTTCACTCTGTAATGTAATGTTCTGGTAAATTCGAGAACCGTGTCGCTGATTCGAGGTTAGGATGTTCTACGAGCCTAAAGTTCTAGTCTGAACGTTCCAGAAACCCACGCCGGTACGAAAGGTGCTCCGTGTAGCGAGCACGGGGTCAGTCTCGCCCCAGTGCTCAATCCTGCTGTTTCGCCGACATCGACGCCTGCGAAGCTAGGGTTTCTCTATTTTGTTTTGGGCACAAGTTTGCCCCATTAAATATTTAGTTTCTTCATTTATTCGAAGCCTCATGATTTGTCATACGGACAATATTGCGCCGTTTATCACAATTAAGCGAACAAAAATGTAACTGAGATTTTTTTTAATATGCGTGCAAGTGGACGAGACAGATTAATCGAATAATTAATCGATTTAATGCTGGCGACTAATCAGGTTAAATGTTTTACTCGACGCCCAGCCTAATAGAAATGCAAGGTCTGGAAGCGGTTAATTGTTTTTTTTTTGTTTTTTTTACCTTTTAGCTGCAACGTGTCACTATTCGTTGGAAAGTGAAGAGTTTTGATCTATTCATTTGAAAGGGAAGAAAACAGGAACTACAAGAGCGATACAGCTTGACGATTGGTTCTTCTTTCGGTTTTTTTTTTACAATACAATACAATACAATACAATACAATATTTATTTTGCGTGCTTACCAACAGCCGGTTGGCCTTTGCGGTAAAGCACAATGTACGATTTACATTTCCGTTACAAAAAATACATCCTTATTCAAACCGTTTTTAAAATCATGCACATGTGTAAAACATATGGGGCAAAGTTGTACAAAAAATATCAATGCCGCAATACTTCGTGTTAAGGACATGTTGAATTCGTGATACAGGTGACAAGTTAAGGTGATCTGGATAAAATACTCTACGATTTCTAGAACTTGTGTTAACTTTAGTGTGTGTATTGCTATACAAAATAAATAATTAAGACCCCTGATGAACCGATGTAGCAGTTCGTTTTGTGGCAACCTTTTTTCGTATTTTATTCTCCAAACAATACTTGGTAGCCGTTAGCGCCGTTCTAGAGAAGTTGACACTTATTTTATAAACCTGTACAAGGTTTAAAATCGGCGTCATTTTCAACCCTGAATCGTCGAGTGCTCAAAATACCGCGTAAGAATACTCAAATTATTTATGATAACAGAGCGCTTACCTTGTTTTATAAACTTTAAAAAAAATTCGGAGGTGATTATAGTGTGGCTTTCATGCATTTTATCTTAACTGAACCTTTACCCCCCCGGCTCTTCTTTTCCCTTCTTGGATGTCTTTTAATTCGTCTTACATGTGCTGAGGCGCTTCTTTTTTCGTTTTTTAGCAAAAGATCTTGGTCCTTGCGGAAAGAATGTACGGACACGAGATCGCTGCACACCAACCGACGACCAATGGTATTTTTATGATGAAAAGACAGATTCATGTCGACTAATGGAACAGTACGAGTGCCCAAAAGGACAAGGGAACGCCTTTTATTTGTTTTATCGATGCAACCAACGATGTGGAAGTAAGATAACATTTCTAACAGTGCGAGATAATATTAGTATTGTTATACATTTATAATGCTTCTTGATTTACTGAATATTATCTACACATCTCCAAGTGTAAAAGACAATTATTAACAACGAAGAATTGATGTACACCATATCCAGAAACGAGATGAATTATATTACAGGTTCCGTTGAATGTGAATTCAATATGTTTTTACCTCCTTTGAGCTTTTTAAGTAAATTATATTTACGATATTCGAAAGTTTCAATTTGAGCACGCACAAAACAATATATAAATTTCAACTAAACAAAAGTGTGTTACCTATACTGCAAATTTATTTTTACTACTACAAAGCCTAAATTAGGCGCACATTTAGCCGTTCCTTGCTTCATATAAGACGTTTTCGATAAAATCTCCCGGAAACGTACTGCAGTTTAAGAATTCCAAGCAGAAAATAAAACCAGCCATCATTGTCACAAGTAGAAGTAGTGTCGATAGTCGTTCTGACGGAAACAATTAAAGACAAATTTATGTATTTTTTTGCGACTTGAGAACAGCCCGTTTTATTTTCCCTCAAACAAATATAAATAATAGCGCACAGGTCTCCCAATAATACCCGCTTTTATCATGCAACGTTCACGAGGTTCTGGGAAGTGAAACTGCGCAGCTCCAAATTCTATAAGATGGACATATCTATGGTGTAATCATCCCTATGGCTGACATGAAATATGGCTACCACAGTTTATTGCTTAAAAACAAATACAAATAAAAATAAAATACTCGTAATAATGTAATGCTAAAATTTAATATTAATTTTGTTTTTGGGAAAATACTACCTAGATCAGTTATCACTTACTCAGGCATATGTTGTGATTCCCTTACTTTAAATTTCAATATGCCCGTTCACAGCAATTTTAGCTTGGAGTTTTATTTATAGCAGGGCTGGGCAGTATCTCGATACAAATGTATTGCGATAGTATCTTAGATATACTTTCGAGTATTTGTATCTCTGTATGGAGATACAATTGAAAAGAGTGTTTTTATCTCAGTAGTGAAATACATTTACAACGCATCGCTTGTATCGCGATACTTTGCCTGACTTAGGTATCTCGTTACATATGTCGCTGTTTTTTGCGATAAATTTAAAAGATCAAAACACTTGTTTGGTGCGAGTTGCATCAGACTTTATAATATGAGCCCGCTCTACAACATGATCCAACTCATTCACCAACATAAAAGAAAAACTGCGGTTTAAAAAAGGTTACGTGCAAGAACAACAAAACAAAATCAGCTCCTCTCACAAAGCCTTCCTCCACTCTTTCCGATTTAGCAGAGCGAACGCTGTAAAGATGTCGGGTGGGGAAAAGTACGGCCCTGTTGTCTAATTTCCCCACACTATGGGTGACTCAGAAGCATATAACACGGCAATTTGAGATGCGCCCACACAGAAAAGCAGGGTTAATTTCGGGCAGACTGCATTAAAGACTATACGTACCATGTCAAGCATGGCACGCAGTCTTTAACGTTCTGTAACGATGTGGTTCAACGGAGGTGACATGTTTTTTTGTTTTTTTAGCGGCGTTAATGATAAATAAAAGTTTGAGGTAAGGGGTAGTGCATAAAATGGTTAACAAAAACGGAGCACAAGGATAAATTACCATTCAAATTCGCCACTAACTACACCCTTATCACGTAGCACCGTTCGGGAACAAATGTATTTCTATGAGCACCCGTATCTGTATTCCAGAATACTTTTTCGCCGTTTCTGCAGAAGTATTTCAGGGATATCTCATTGCATTAAAAGACAAATGTATCTCAGTATCTGTACTTCGGCCTTAAAACACACGTATCTCAGTATTTGTATTCTCGAATACTTTTTGAAGTATCTCTGCCCAGCCCTGATTTATAGCTTGCTGGTTTATTTCTAGATGTGGCCAAGTGCTGTCGCGGAAGTTATAATGCCAAGCGTTTTAAATGTTGCCTTGTTTTGCTCCTTTGTTCATCATGCAGGATTTATAAAGGACAAATGTAAAATGCCGATACAGAATATGACTACCTGTGCTACTTTGGAACCTCGATTTGGATACAATCAAGATACAAAAATGTGTGAAGAGTTTTTAGGGTGTGACGACGGTGGAAACAGTTTTCCTACGGCGAAACAATGCTGGGAAACTTGCACGAGTAAGTCAGCCCTATCTACTTGCTTCGAATAGCGTGTTTGTAATATCAACGTATTGTGAAGGACATACACACAAAGGTGGTTTGCTTCCGCTTTTATTTCGTAATATATTCTGCGTCTCAGATGGTTTGCTGATTTATCGAGGCTATTGCAGAAAGCCAAGCTATTGGCTTGTTTCCAATTGTGCAAATTAAGTTTACGTTTTTTTCTTTAAATTTTTCTAGTTACGGACTTGTATATTCCGCCGTTTTAAGATCATCCCAAATTCTTAAATGGCAAAGCATACGCTCCTAAATTTTAAAGGTACTGCGCTTCCATAATTTGTCATTCAGAATGCTTGAATATTCCGCACTTTGCAATAGCGTTCCTATAAGTTAGAACAATTCCCTGTTTATATTGTTTTTTCTGACCCTGATTTTAAAAATAAATATATTAAAACAAAAAAATATGTTGTTCAAACAAACGCTTTTAGCTGTGATATCTCTCCGTGTCTTGTTGTTGAAAGCTATAAATTCAAGTAGTGCAGTTTTTCTCTTGCCGAAATGTGGTTTCTGTCAGGCAATTTAGGACCCTGAAAGCCCGAAAAAGCTAAGTATTTAATCAAACCTAATTTTCTTTAGCCAGAGCCTGGGAATCTTGGTTTTAGGTTGCCACAAAAGTGCCAGCTCATCTTTTCCTGTCTTTCGTATTTCATCTCGAACACGTTACATTCCACATACTTATGCTTCTCTACTCGGTTCGTCTGTTAACACCTCACATCTGTGGCTTATGTATTAACACTGCGAGTTGGGCACCATCTTCATCAATTTATGCCAATCATGTCGTCTAGCACCTTAAACTGTAGTGCAAAAATAAAAATAAAGCTTTTAGTCGAAGGAAGTTTTGTCTGTTCATTCGACTAAACGTTGTTTTCCTTTTTTTGTACCACAGTCTCAGGTGTTAAGCGACATAAATAGCTACCTCCAGCTCGCCTTCGCACTTGATCGTTTCAATTTATGCCGTTGATTGAACTTAAGTAATACTCCTATATTCCTTCTACCATTATGCCCAGCTGTATTTACATGAAAATTTCACATAATTTGTTGAATCCAGCTATAAATCAACGCTAATTGTTCTTATCTAAATAAGGAAAATCTTTTTTTTATTTTAAATTCTTACGTTTTTAAGGGTCCTTCCGTAGAACGATTCGGAGCGAACAATCTTAGCGAACAAACAAAGATTGGCCTCCGCGAATCGTTTTACGCAAGGTCCCTTACACATGTCATATGCCTGAACGAAAATTTTGGAAGAAATCTATTGTGTCCCCCCTCCCCCCCCCCCTCTCGCAAAAAAAAAAAAAACAAGAAAAAAACATTGATTCCTTTTTTTTTCATTATCCTCTTTGACTTCAACTTCAACTTCAAAGTAGAAGCACCGGCCCCTAGCACTTCAAGTCGTATAAGTGTCGCACGGGACTGGTGTGCTTGGTGACGATACTTCGACAGCTCGGATACCGCGTGCTCTCCCTGCATCATCATCGGACCTTGCCATTCTCTGGAAAAACACGGAAGCTGTGACATCAGCCTCCCTCTCATTCGGTTCCTGCCGCTGTGTCTAGGGTCTTTCCCGGCTGGGGCTCCCATCCGTCGCCACGAAGTCGACAGTAGCCGAGTAGTTCTCCTCCTTATTTTCACAATTCTCTCTTCTATCAGCTTCGAGTCTGTGACGCAAATATTGATGACTGTCTGGCCGTTGGCTATAACACCCACGTTAGTAAATTCGTGTTCGCAAGCCTTCTTACACTCTCTATAACTCAAGTTACTACGTAGTGAAATAATCCCAACTACAACGTAACCCCTATTAGTAGAAGTGTCCTTTACAGCAGGTGTTTGCATTCTCGTCAATTAAAACAGTTTCATGCTTATTTGTAAAAACGGCATTCATGTGTCTTAATGTACATACACACTTAAATAACTTTCCTTTCAGAAAATTCGCCAAGCCGTTGTGCGTTAAGTCCGGACATCAGCAGTTTTTCAGGTGCATTTCAACGATATTATTATGACGGTAATGCAAACAAATGTGTCTATAAACGTGAATTTAGTGGGTACGTTTCCGGAACATCAAATATATTTTATACCTTGGAAGAATGTAATACAACTTGCATCGGTAAGTCTGGTACACTTATACCATACCTTATATATGCTCTAGATGTTGGTGTGAAAATCATTATAAGCATTTAAATTAAATATGCATTACTGCTATTACACTGTATAATGTTATTCGGTGTACTGCATGCTTCAGTTCGAGTCACGGCATAAAAAAGGCAGCCCTCCCTAGAAAAAAACAAAGGAGTGAAATTTACTCAGATATGAGCGATTTGTTTCAATAATATTTTCAAGGACGCAGGGAGAGCTGGCAGACACATGCAACGCGCATAGGAGGGGGTGAAATTACCATCTGCAAGTGACGCAAATCCCTTGCAGATCCCGAGCAAGCGATTTGTATTTGGCGAATTATATCACGTGTATTTCAACCCGCTTTCATGTCTTCGTGGTCAGACCGCCATGGAAAATAAATATTCTGTCCGTGCTGGTCTACACGCTAAAATGCACCACTAATATACACAATTTGTGAGAGTTTAAACACTAGATTTAGGTGCTAATAGACCAACTCATAAATTCAGTGCGATCTAGGCGCTCAAATATCAGCCCATATTTTTGTATGGTAATGGTGGCTAAGGTCAAGTACATATTCATCAGCGGCAGACGTACGAAATTTACGGTGCTCTTCGCTGCGCATGGTTTTCTATATTTGTTTCCTCTTTGATCGTGTCAAAAAACTATCACTTTGTGCGTGGCGATTAGTTTAATAAAACACTTCATAGCATTCACCACCTTTTATTGTCATGAGCATGAGCTGTCTGTGGTGAGCCGAAGCCGAGCCTTACAAAGATTTGGATGACACCCTCAAATGCGCAGCGCACAGAAGCGTATACGTCTCGTCACTGTTACAACGAACAACACTACAACAAACTAACATGTGGAATGTTCAAGCACCGCATAGGTGCCCGTTTCAAATTCTTTCTTCAGCATCCACCAAAAGGCCGCCATTCGCATGTAGAGATGATAAAGATAGGTGGTGATAGCTATCAAAGTAGCCAGACTGAATATCGGAAAGGGTCTATTCTTCAGCCTAATTTTGGAACTAGTGGGTCGATCCATCGCACTCCATATATTGACGTGGTAATAATAAAGAAATCAAACTCCCGTTTGCTGGCTCAAAACTTTTAGAAGTGAAATTTGCTTTATTTTTACTTTGTTCAAACACTATGAGAGAGGGTCTCAAGGTCAACCATGCGAGTAAGCTGGAAACTCTGCTCTGAATTAACAATAAAAGTCACCGAGCCACCACCGCCACTTGATACTCTGAGCAGAACCTGCAAAAAACGCTCCGAATAAAAATCAGAGACACGCGACCATAGCAAGAAGAAACAGGCACAGACAAGGCGCATGTCACGTCGTAAAATGTCATCGCCAATCTGCATCCCAGTTGCGCATCCCCCCCATCCCGACAAAATGAAAACGATCAGTGCGACACTAGCACCAATAATAAACAAAGCTTCTACAGTTCCTTTGAATGTCTGATCTGCATGAACGATTAGACAATAGCTTCAGCTTTCGTGAAGAACATGCATGAAGAGTTGCCTAACATTTTGTTCAATCTTACAACCAAGACAATTTACTAGAAAACTATTCTTTCCGGTGCACTGTTGCCGCGTTCAATGAAAAACAAAAAGCGGGCATCTCCAGAAAAGGACGCTTCTGTACTAGAATGCAATATTTCGTAGTGACGCACAGGGTTGGCAAAAAGAAATATATATAGTTCAGATTTTTTAAATGAATTGCTATATAGCGTGTGTTTTGTTTGCGAGTTTAAAGGAAAGGGTTTTGGCGCAAGACATACTCCCTCGCCTCTATGAAAAAATGTCAAGTACAGGTATTCTAGATATGCATTTAAATGTTCACTTGCATCACAATGGCAATCATACAGGTTCCAGCACCAAACAACAATATAAGTGTAGTTGTTTTGTTATCAAGCGGGTAGATCTTATGTTTTTTTTATTCACCATTGTTACTAGTATTTGTTTTAATATATAAGCGATCATTTGCTCACTGCTTCAGTAATATTTGCTTTTCAAACCAACACACACCTCAAAGTCAGTGACGACTGTGCAACTCAGCAGATTCCCCTTTTTTTCCTGCCACTTCCACAACAACTACCTTTAATACCACTACTGCAAATGCTACAACAATGTCTCATTTTCGTAAATTTGGTTTGATGAGAGGCACAATATTTTTATTTTATAAATTATTGTATTTCCGTTCCTAGAAGGCAACAGTCGCTATAAAATTGATTTCTCATATTTTATATATTTTCCTGAAATATTAAAATCATATCGCTTTTCTCTTTATTGTTGGGGTTATGCAACAAAATCAAATGTCTGTTGTTATCTACACTATTTTTAAAATGTCTGAATATGCGTAAACTCTTGAAATCTTATAAGGCTCTGTAATTTTGTTTATACTACCTTCAAATATCAACTATATTTTTGACGCACTTCGCATAAGCTGATCGCAAGTTCTTTACTAACATTTTAACTATTTTCCTTTTTATAGCATATCATGAACCTGGAATGGAATATTAAAATCAAGGAGATGACGAGAGGTGACTTCTCTTAATTGAATAAATTCCATAATTTAAGAACCCTTTCTTGGACGTTCTGTATGTCACGAAATGTTGAAACGCAGCAGCTTTACAATAAAGTTTCTCTCAATAGGATATATGTATGTTTTTATTTATGTCATATTTTGTTTTGTTTTTTGTGTTTTTACGTACTTCACGTATGCCGGGTAAACTCAGGGGGGAGGGGGACGGGGGTAACAAGCTCGAGTGAGACTGCCCACAACATTGGAGCAGGTATAAAATTGTTTTCTTAAAATATATTTTTTTAGAAATCAACATTGAGAAGGAAGGACGTGTGTTTGATAACCCAGAAACTATTGTGAAGACAGATATAATTTGTTATTGAGTCTAATCTTTTTTTTTTCTGCGAAGGATCAATTGCGTTGATGTGGAAAGAAATTGTCTTAGCTGTCGCCAATATTCATGGGTATTTTGCGCGTATTAATTGATTAATTCATTCGTAATTTTATTTTTTATTGAGACTCGCCACTCTTATCATATCCAGAAATTTATATTTTCAAAGTAAAAAGCATAATTCATGTGAGCCATGGATTCGTGCACCCCTTGTTGTCGATAGTTTGTTAAATATAGAATACAACCTTGTATGAGTAGTTTAGTCATAAAATTCTCTGACTGTATAATGATGCCTTTCTTCTTGCTAGGAGTAATTGATTGTATCTAATACTGATGTTTCGATAATTGAGTTTACAAGCTCGCGATCGCAAGGAAGTTTTTGTAACATAAAAGGTATATTTCGTTTCACTCTTAGTCAGAGCGCAGCCAACGTCCTGAGATGATGGAGCTAATCTAGCAGCGTCACAAGCACAACGTCACAGTATTGCCGTTCTTACGTCAATACCATGATGTTAAGGCTCATGATGTTAAGGCTTTTATTTCAATTATTTCAGTTTGGGCATCCAATTTTAAGAGCGGGATTCGCTATTTTCGGCGGCCATTTTAGCGGAATGACACTTTCTTTTCAGATGAATTTATAGTGCTCGGTAGAACACTATATCTTAAACGAAAGCTGTAGTAGGCAAGCCACACTCACTGACGAAAATTATAAGTCAATATTAAATGCGAGTGAATATAAAAGTATGCAATGCAAAAAGTATACCTGTCAATACATCTTATTAGGAATTTCGATTGAAGAAAAGTTAAAAGAAAAATGAGTGCCAGGATCTATTACTGGATGTTTTGAACCGGGCGGAAACTTTATGAGATTCCACGAAGGGTCTGGCCACAGGGTTCTGAAAAAGACAGAAGCGGGGGTTTGGATTTCGGTGAAGCGTTTCAAAGGCCACATCTCTACCAGTTCCCAAAAGGCCACATAATACCACTGTAATTTGAAATATTCACTTACCTTTTATCCTTCAGTCATTCTCAGTTCTCTCTTACACATGTCAATAATAATAATAATAATAATAATAATAATAATAATAATAGTAATAATAATAATAATAATAATAATAATAATAATCTTTATTTTGTTGTGTCCACAAACAGCACATAAAATAAATAGTAGCACACAGTTCGTCATTCAAAATGAAATGCAGACAGCCACATAGATCCAAAATTATACACAAATTATCGACTCCAGCGTACGTCGAAAAGTTGCCACGTCACTAAAAATGTCTATAGCAGATTGGTCAAGCCTCTTATATTCCAGCTGTATTCTTGTTAAGGGAGACGTATCATATAAAGTCCGGGGGTAGAACGGGCTCTGAAACCGACTAGACCGCAAGGGAACATGAAAACAAACAGTACGCATGGTTGCTGACGTACATGTGAGTCCGCTACTGCTCATTCAAAAATTCCCGCTCTGCTTGAAAAGGGTGCGTTTGCGGGGACGGGCTGCCATCTGGTAGGTCTGTAGGGAACTACGACCATAGAACTCCGGTCGTGTTTGTTTTGGCACGGCTGTTTGAAATTGCAAAACTGGACACTCTGTACAAGTGATACTTTCAAGATGGCTGCGCGTGCCGGCTTCTCCGGAGGTAGCGTAGCAAAGATTGGAGCGATGGCTCTTTGGGCTCAGACTTTGAACCCTTCTCGGACTCTGAGTCGGATGACAGCTCGACATCCGACCAACAACTCGGCACCAGCTCGGAGTCGAAGTCCGAACCACAGCTGCACCATCTGCTAGACTGTCTCAGAAGCGGGAGCCTCGAAGTTTTAGTCCTTTTTGTTTTGTTCAGCCTCCAGCGAGCGTGCCGCAGTTGTTTTGAAGTGTGTATACTATTTATTTTAAGTCTGAAGGCGCGTTCCCACCGGCGATGCGATCTAGTCGCGCGATAACTTTCATCGCAAAAGCGACCATCGCGGGCAAAAAGCGACGCGATTTGAGCAGTCGCTACTCGACCCGACTTTTTTTGCGATGCGACCTAGTCGCGGAGCGGCTGAGCCAATCAACGGCGTTCAGAGCGAGAGTTTTCGAGAAACGACTCGCCAACGAAGGCGTTGGACTCGCTCATCGCGTACGCCGCTGTGATTATCAAATTTTTTTGCGATGCGATCTAGTTGCATCGCGCGACTGCTTACATCGCCGGTGGGAATGCGCCTTTACAATCCGCCTTCTAAAATAAATAGATGCGCAGGTAAGACTCGCGAGCCGGCTTGCTGGAGTCAGCGGCTCAGCTGAGCCAAGGGGAAAGAAAGCACTGCAAAGTCTGTGGCGCGCGAGCGTCTTCGGTCGAGCTCGTGCGCTGGCTTCCTCAGTGCTTCCTTTCCCACCGTCTAAGCTGGGACACTTCTTCTAGCAAGACGGCCCAGGCGTTTCCTTTTTTTTTTTTTTGTTCGTCCGACTTGTACTAACTCAGAGCTCGACCGATCAATATTAAAATATGGATAGAGATTAAAAAATTATTCAAACAGTAGGAAGCTTCATCCATAAATTGCTTAGCCCTATTCTTTCAACACTTTGTCAGCTGGACGCCAGCTGACAAATAGGATGTGTTTTCCAGAGTTCCTGCGAAGCTAAGTTATTTTTAATAGTTTTAGTTTAGTTACGTATGCGTTTATGGGGTAGTAGAAAGCAGTTTTTAAAGTAGCGGTAGGATAGTTAGGTTAAAGTAGACTTTTTAGTTAGGGTCACGAGACCGAACCACGTGCACGTTTCACCTTTAGGCGGGCTAGTTGGTTGTGTGGGCAAAGGCCTACCCAAGCTTTCTTGGTTGGAGTTTTGGTGGGATATGAGTCGGAGGGTCACGCTGTGGGAGGCACTCACTTGATCGAATGACGTTTGAGCGAACGCCTACGTTTCCCCGAATGACACTTTAGCGAATAGTTGGACGCCGCGAAGCGGCGTTTTCGGGTGGGCCAAATGGGTTCACATTTTTGTAATGAGCCGACGCAGGACTGTCGCCGCAAAGCGGCGTAAGCGCAGCGCGGCGGATGGGTTAACGCGCGCCCCCGTTATTCGCTAAAACGTCAATTCGTTCAAATGTCGCTGTTCGCTAAAATGTCATTCGCTCATATGATATGGACCCTCACGCTGTGTGTCGGTAGGCGATGGCGAATATGCAACGGAAAAGGGAGTCGAAGCCTAAAGCAGTGTTGTACGGAACGGCGTTCCAAGGAACGGCGTTCCTGGAACGCGTTCCTTTTAGGAGGAACGAAGGAACGCCGCCGTTCCATTTTGCATCGCTGGAACTGGAACGGGAACGCGTTGCACAGAATAGCTGCGAAGGCCGTGCAGGCGGCGAGCGAGTGCACCTCCGGAAAGAAAGTCCCATACCATTTTGTTCAGCAAAAGTTCGTCGACAACATTCGTTTTTTTTTTTTCAGTGTTAATTGTAAAAAAGAAATCTCGTAAATATCAGGCAATGCCCCAACAAAACAAAATGTTCGAAAATAATGAAAAAGTTATCCCCCACTGTAGATCGAACCCGCAAACACTTGCGCATGAGTCAGACATTTCACCGCTAAGCTGCGCTACAACTTCGGACATCTCATTTTGACAATTCGTTTTATATGAGACTTTCGGACGGCACTTAACGCGTGAGTGGAGTACCGACGGACGGCATTTGAACGCTCTGCAAAAGTGCCGTCGGACGGTACTCTAGTCACTACAAGTCTTCTTTTGCAACAGAAGTGACCGAAGGCTCCGGGCGAACGAAATTGGAAAACACTGTTTCTGGATGTCAGCAATTGATACGCAACAGATCGCGACGAGCACAGGCTGCACGTCGGCAACACACGCCAGCGAGGACACCGTCCGAGTCGCCGAGTACCTGACCACCCACACACTCGCCGACCGACCGACGTTTCAAAATGCAGTCGGCCCAGTCGGCGGCATCCAAAATAAGACATGTTTACGTCTTATTTTGCCGCGCCCCCTGGACATCAAATCGGTGCCGAAAATACGCACCCTTCTCTGTGCGTGCTCTGTGCCGTGCTCGACCTATTTTCTGTGCATTGGTTGTCCTGTTATCCACGTCCTGCGATCCGCTTCAGCCGCAAGCATGCTGTCTAAGTATTGTGTGCCCGCCGGAAAGAATATCCAGTCTTCTCGGAAGCAAGGCTGCAACTAAGGCTGCTCGGATTGTGGCTCGGGCGTCGTCGGCACCCACAAACCGCGTCCGCGAGCCTCACGTCGTTTGCTTGGTTCATTTACGTTTCCGGCATTGAATCCCCCAGCCCTGGCCTCAGCCTTACATGACTTAGCTGGTGAAAAACAATATGACAACGCGGCGTCTTTGGAATGCGATTACTACGATCAGTGGCTCTTAAAACCTCAGTGACCCCCCTTCAATTGTGAGCTCTGTGTGTGTGTAGGCATTGTAAAGACAGCTCTTCGATGTGAACACTTTTACGTTCACAGTGTGCAAACTCTTTGAATGGTCATTCAACAGGCGGCACTGCGAGACGCGAGCCTTCGGCGTTGCTTCAACTCGCAGTGTGGTTCTCAATATGGGCACTTATACTCCGTTTTATACATAGCGTGCAACGCTGTCAAAGGTACTGAAGTGGTGCGCATGAAAAAACAGAAAAAATGTATTACTCAGCGCGTTTCGTGGACGAGTGGTACAGGGCGCCGCTCTGGCGATAACGACGTCTCGGTGGCGGTGGTTCGAGCCCACTTGACGCACAAAGTTTTTTTTTTTCTTCTTTAGACATACTTTTTGTGCAAGATTGTGCGCATTGCCGAAGTGCATATTTCAGTTCCTCCTTTCTTCTTGCTTTTTATTTATAAATCGCCGAGAGGCCACATTTCTACCATCTGTTCTGACGCTTTGCAAGTATTATTTGCCTCCAGCACCGAGTTATATTTTTCTTTCTTGCAGCCTGGCATGAGGAATCACACTGATAGCAGCCTTGTCCCGAAATTTATAATAAGACGTTAATCGACAATAGTTGTGTCCTGTACAGTTTATTTTGAAATAGCTGTCAAGGGTAGGAATCTTAATCTCGGAGTACTTGCGATGCACCTTCGGGCGAATGGCGTTGTGCGTTAACTTGTCATGCTTGACGGTCCGCGTGCTCGAAACTTTCACGTTGCGAGGTCTTCGCTTCGGGGACGCCACCTTGCCACATAGACACTGCGCCTTGTACTTCGCGACAGTACGGGCGCACACTCCGGTGTCGTTACTGGCCGTCTCCAGGACTTAACGACCGACTTCTCCGTGGAACGTGTTCTTGTACTTGCGTACACGTTGGCGTTCATCTGCTTCCACTCTTTCAAGATTTTCGCACAACGAATCTTCGAAAATATCCGAGCAGGAGAGGTACTTGAGCTTGCTGCGTAAGACGCCATCTTCTCAAAACCATCCAGTGCCACACAACCCGAAAACCCGCAGCGGCTGCCCCACGGACGAAAACCAAAACAATTTAAAGTGGTTTACATAATCTTTTCCTTTTTATTGAAAAACATTTGTGCTCCGCCGAAGTCACAATGCCACTATCAGTTACTAGCTCTGAGGAGGCACATTTTTCGGCTTTTTTAATTTATTTTGCAGGGGACGCACTATTTTATAGGGCGAACGTAGGCACAGTCGGCGATGCAAACCGGTGCGCTAGCTTTGACTGCGTTGCACGCTATGTATGAAACGGAGTATAGTCCCGAATAAGCTGCTGCACCTTCACTCACTCCCAGAGATGCACCCCATTACAGTTCTTGAAGCATGTAAAATGCGAACGCAGGATACGGTTTAGAATAATACGCACGACGCGAAACTGGTTGGATCTCGTATAAAACGAATTCTAAAAACAAATACTCGCAGGTGTAGCTAAGTGGAAAGATGCCCGCTTCATACGGGGCGCACCCAGGTTCAATGCAAAAAATAAACATATTTTTTTAACAATTATCATTGAAAAAATAAATGTCGACGAATCTTTGTGCATACTTTTTTCCATTCGTTTTTAATTGTTTTTTCTTTTGCACAATTATTATTGAAAAAAAAAATGTTGTCGACGAAACTTTGGTGAACTAAATGGTATGAGACTCCCTTTCTAGAGGTGCATAGGGAAACAGCAGGGCTTGGGTTGCCAACTGGACGCCGCGAAGCAGCGTTTACGGGGGGGGGGGGGGAGGGGGGTTAATATGTGTGTAATGAGCAGCTACAGACTGTCGGAGACTGTTGGCCCAGACTTTATCCTACTTGCCTTTTAGGCGGATTCCTCAAACTATGGGCTGGGCTAACCAGAAACTGTTTGCCAGGACTTTATCCGACTTGCCTTTTAGACTGATTCCTCACAATTCATTATTTTTTTGCAGGCAAATTGCAAAGGATTACAAATTCGGGCATACATTTTTTTTGTGCTCCTAAATCTCACCTGAACTTTTAATTACATTTTGTGAATGTCGAGTAGTACCCAGTTTGCTAAACATTGTGCCTCTGGTATTCTTCTGTCCCTAGTGTGCTCAAACTGAAATTTGCAATCCTGGTACAGCTTCCAGATTAAACCCGACCTGCTCAAATTGCATACTGTGTTTCACAGTTTGATCTGTGTTTGCATGCATTCTGGGTCCGGTGCTCCGGGTACGATTCCCAGTAAAAATATAGCTTGTGCAAACCGTTTCTTTTCTGTCCTGGTATATTTCCCTGTATAGGACCCATACTGTTAAACCGTTTTTTGCAAATCCAGTACGTTTACTGGTTTTTGCAAACCATTTCTTTTCTGTCCTGGTATACTTCCCGGAATAGACCCCAACTGTTAAACCGTTTGTTTTAAAATACGGTACGTTTTCTGGTTTCTGCAAACCGTTTCTTTTCTTTCCTGGTATATTTCCCGGTACAAGCCCAGACTGTTAAACCGTTTTTTAAATACGGTATGTTTCCTGGTATATTCCAACCGTTTTTCAGATTCCCGGTTTGTTTTTCATGCTCTAATCATACCGTTTTTTCGGTAGGGTTATTAGTTGTATATACTGCCAGCATTCCCTTTGAACGCCAAATCAGTGAGTTGTATAAGTGTAACCGTGCCCCATACCAAGGTAACCATGGATAAATAACAGGGCAGTAAATTGGCTACGCGACAAAGTGCTTATATATAGCATCATTAAAAGTAGCAAGAAACACCGAACTAACAACACCCTTGGGAAGCTTGTTCCATTCATTCACCATATTGAGAAAGAAGGTGGTTTTAAACAAAGTAGTTCTACGGAACGGTTCAGTGAGAGTTAGATGGTATTTGTTTCGTGGGGGCCTAGCTTCATTAATTGTCGTGTAATTGCTAAACACAAACGCAAATTGCCTTGGAGCAGATTAAAAAGAAATTTAAGGCGGTCAGTTTTAGTCGTGTTGCTAAATCGCACAATCCAGACAAAACATGTTAGTCGGAAATTGAAGACATAGAACTATACCTATTATACACAAAACGCAGCCCTTTTTTTTGGACTGCCTCAAGCATATCGAATAGAGACTTGATAGGGGGGGGGGGGGGGTCCCAGAAAACAGCTGCGTGCTCTGACATGGTTCTGATAATAGTTTTATAGGCGGTCAGCTTAGTTTCAGAATTTGCCGTACCAGATTGCGTTTCAAAAACCACAGTTTCTGGATAGTTTTTTTGACTGTGTAGTTTACATGGGCGTTCCAGTTTCGATCAGAAGTTATTAAGACACCGAGATATGAAAAATGATCAACAGACACCAGTGGTTCGTCGTTTACACAAGACAAGAAAGACGAAGGTATACCTTTACGTGTTACAGTCATTTGGAGCACACTTTTTGGAGTTCAAAACCATGCTCCACTTTGTGCGTCACGATCGAATCGAAGAGAGACAGCGATCAAGAAATTCCTGTCCTGACAGACTAGTTTCCTTCTTCCTTCCTTACTTCCTTTCTTTCCTTTTTTCTTTCTTTATTTTTCGTTTTCTCTTTCTTTCTTTTTCTCTTTCTTTTTTTTTTCTTTCTTTTTTTCTTTCTTTCTTTTGCAGGCCAAGGCCGGCAGGGCAGAAGAGGATAAAGGCATTTCTTTCTGACGAGCCCTCTCCATCTGTTACAGATGAACAGCATTATTTATTCGAAATAATAACAAAAACTACAGAAGGAAAACTTCAGAATGCTCAGAAATCTTGTTAGCACAATAGTTTCTGAAGAACACGCAATTCAGAAATATTGAAACAAAATTAGACACTTGTAATACAATTGTAACACATTTCAGGCACTTTCACACTAAAGGAGTCATAGTCAATAACACAGCAGGTGTGCATTTTTTTTAAACAAGAAATGGAAGCAATCACATATTGTACACACACTAGCATAATTAAAGTATCAATTGAAGATAAATAAATCTTCGCGCGGTGCATTATGGGACGTTTCCCATAAAGCACCACACGGTTACGCCGACGCCGATGGCCACGCCGCTAAAGCCGGAAACGGGCGCCTAAGAGCTGCGCTCTAAAAACGTTTGACGTCAGTTTTAAGTTGTACACAACACCTTAAGTAATTGTATTCTGTTGCCGGAGTATTAAGAAGAGCGGTTATCTGGTAGTCGAGTTTCTGTTTTTTATAGTTTGTTCTGATTCGAGGCATCTGCCAGTTAGTCTGCCGAAGAGAGTAGCCGCGATCGTCCCTGGTTTCCTTAAATTATAAATAAAGATCATTTATATGTGGGAATTGTGCTAGTTTACAACAGTATATTTGATCTGCTTCTAGTACGTTGTGTAAGGTGTAATGTTTCTCTCAGTCCAAGTCCTGCAGGTTTTCAGAGTAATTAGCATACATACGGAGAACCCTTTTTTGTTGTACTGGAAGCTGATGATAGTTTCCAGTGGTAGTATTACTCCATACCAAAATGCCAAATGAAGGATAAAAATAGAACAGTGAGTCATAAAGGCTCTCTTTCAGCCAGAGCAGTATTAAATTTGTTATTTCGTTATTAAATTATTTTGGTATTTATTATATTAAATATTTATTAATTATAATTATTATAGTATAATTATAATTAGATCATATAATTATAATTATATTGTAGTTGTTAAATTATTTCGGTATTAAATTTGTTATTTCGTTATTTGTCAGTCACAGCTACTGTCGCCTTTTTACCCGCTCCCACACACTCTCACCCGCTGAGACGCTCGGAGAAGAAAGTGTCTGCAATTGGTGCAACATCGAACACCACCAAAGCACCGCTCCCTTCTAGTCCTACAAGTAAAAGGTTTCCCTGCTGACCCTACACAGAATAAAATATCGCTCGTGCGATCACCGAACCCCCTTCTAGCACAGCATAGCATAGGCCGTTTGAGCTTTGTTACTTCTTTCGAGTTAATTTTATACGATTTTCCAAACGTTCAGCAGAGTTGTTGTTGTTTTAGAGCACAGCTCTTAGGCGCCCGTTTCCGGCTTGAGCGGCGTCGCCGTCGTCGTCGGCGTCAACGTAACCGCGGGGTGCATTATGGAAAATGTCCCATAATGCACCGTGCGAGCAACCCCCGGGGTCACGTGACCCCCCTCCCCCCGCCATCGACGTCACGTGAGCCCCCCCCCCCCGAGGCCACGTGCTCCCCAGGTCACGTGACCCCCCGAGGTCACGTGACCCCCCAGGTTACGTGACCTCCCCCAGGTCACGTGACCCCCCGAGGTCCCGTGACCCCCTCCCCCCGAGGTCACGTGACCCCCTCCCCCCCCGCCCCCGAGGTCACGTGACCCCCCTCCCTCCCGAGGTCACGTGACCCCCCCAAGGAGAATGAAGAATGAGGGGAGGAGAACAAGAAGGAGGAGGGGTATACCCTCCCCTCAGTAGCCTTCCATCCTCATCCTCAAGAGCTGCGCTCTAATTCGGTGTTACAGAGAGTTGTAAACGTCTTTCACTTTTTTTCGAAGAGTATCAGAAGTTATCAGGCGGTTTACATATACTCCCGGCATCTAACACTGCGAGCGCTCGCGCAGAAAAAGCCAAACGTAAATATAATAGAAACGTTTACAATAGTGCACGAAAAAGCTACTCTAAAACGTACGCCAAGAAATAGCGCCGTCACCATGCGCTAATAAAAAACACTTTGTGCTCGACCAACGCACAGGGGCGTGAACGCTACTTCTTTGTGTACGCAAGGCAGTTGCGCAAAATACATTAAACCTCGTTAATTAAGACAGCAAGGAACATCAGTAGGACCGATTGACCTCGGGTAATATCTAACAACCTTCCCGCCCGCAGCTGCTCCCACCGCTGTTCTTCCCGTAAAGGCTTCTCTAAATAACTATTTTTCGAACTAAAACTTCTCGAAACAACAAAAACCTAAATGCTAGCAAGCAGGAATTGAAACGACCAAGCACAGAGACAAGCTCAGAAAAAGAGAACAAAAACAAAACAAAAGCAAGACAAGGAGGAGGGAGTGAGAGGGGGAGGGTAATTTTTATTTATGTATTAACAACTGGTGACCAAGGCTGTTCTTTGGCCGAGGCCTCGCTCGGCATGTTTTCCTCTTGTTATTGGCATTTTAAAAATAATATATTTATTTTTAGTTGGTACATGTTACCTTATTCATTTATTACGGAGAAGCAGAGATGAGCAATTTTATTTTTAATCTTGATCCAAACCAGCCAAGCTGAAAATCGGTCGGCTTCACGACAAGCAAGTTATAGTTCAAGAAGTTTATTACAACTACGAAACTGACCCGCTAAATCTTTTACGTCGCATCTTTAACTTTCAAAAAATCATCTGTCTTTACTCGTTGGAAAAGTTTATAAAGTACTAGAAATAATATCTCGCTTGACACGTAATTTTAAACAACACCTTTTGTTGATCCACCTTTTTAATTCCCTAGAGAGGTCACGACTCGAGTTTGCTTTTGTCATATGGAACACGATATCTAAGACACAGGCTTTAACAATCGAAAATGTTCAGAAAAAGGTTATCCGAATTGTTTACCATAGATACTTTGAGAGGCGCTTTATTATAATTATGAACATATACTCCAAATGTTTTCACTTTCACTTCTTCCGACAAGGATATCTGTTCGCGACATTGTTTTTCTGCACAAGGTTGCTAATGGTGCATTTCATTTTCGGCAACTCCTTGAAAGGGATAACTTTTATGTTCCTTCACGTCTAACCAGACATTTTGTATGCTTCTTCGTTCACTCACTGTGCAATACTTCGCCTCTCTCTCGGATTCAGTCATTATACAACGCCATTGCTCCAACCCACCTTGACATATCTGCAGCAATGGTTGGGCAGAAATACTCAAAAATGTATTTGGAAATACAAATACTGGGATACATTAAAATAGTAGCTAAAATTTTGATACTAAAAATATCTGTAAAAATGTATCGCGATACGTATCGGAAGTACATTTTAAAAAGAGGCAAAAGTCTTTAGAAATACAAATACAGGAATACATTTTAGGGAGGGCAGAAATACAAATACAGAAATACTGATACTACAATACATTTTTCAAATTTGTTTCAGACGCCGACTGAGATGAAGCTTGAAGTTTGAAGTGGAAGTTTTTTATCCCGAAATTACTTTCCCGCAGGCTTGGCACTTTGCCTTGAAGGTAGTGGTTTCGGACAAGGAGGAGTCTTCAATGGGCTCAAAAAAACGTTCCATCAAGGACTGACCGTGGTCCCTTCCTTGACATCCTCTCTGTCTGACGACGGATGCGAAAAGACTTTCACCTCTAAATAAATTCTATGTCACCCTAAATCCCATCAAATCGCCACCACGCCCCTGACCAATAAGGACGCCCCTGTCAACATTGATCACATGACGTAACGATGGAATGAACTGGTATTGAAAGACTTGAGCGTGTTGGTGATCTACATTGACTTAAAACGAAAGAAACACACAAGAGGACGAAACAGACGACACAAAGCTGTGTCGTCTGTTTCGTCCTCTTGTGTGTTTCTTTCGTTTTAAGTCAATGAACGGGTATTCTTTATCTGTAGGTGTGGCCTTGAACATAAAACTTTAACACGTTGCTGTATGAAAGGACAATACATACTTTCGTTGTAGGTTACCTCGTTGAAGATCGTGCAGGCAGTGCCATTTGGAATTTTGGAGAATAGTGGACCACCTGAAGCATCCTGGAACACATGTCTTATTTTCTGTTACGGTTGAAAAAACGATACGGTGGCATCCCTGTTGTGAAGGTCCTTCCTGCCGACCCGCCGCCACCGACGCATGAATTGCAGTCCTCAAGTTTCGCCTAGCATCATCCAAACAGAGACCTAATGGATTGCGACCTGATATTGCCGGCACACGTGCGAGCCCTCCGAGAAACAGCGCGCTCGAAACGAGTCGCAGGTGTACGAGGTCTGGGTCGGCACAGCGAGGCCACGTCTGGCCTCCTTGCTGGGTTTCGGATCACCAGAGCAGCGGGTCACCTTCACGTCGGCTGATGACGTACCCTTGAGCCGTGCAATATTACAGACGCAGCCGCAGACGCATTCGAACATTAGAATATGTGTTGACACTTCACTGCGTGAGTCACGTTACTATTTCAAGCCAACCACCACCAGGCTCGTGCTGCAACGGACTGTGACTCAGCTTTGCCGGCTGGGTGTACTGTGTACGCTAAGGCAAGAGACGGTTAGCAGTGGGCATTGGATGCCAGCAAACAATGACTCAAGAAATCCCTACCTAATTGGACCTGCGGCAGAAGATGCTCCACAATGAAGACGCAACACATCTCAGAAGAGAGAAGAGGACGCATAAAAAGGAGTTTGGAGAATCGGAAGGAACCTTGGTCAGCATAGTAACAATGCCCCAGAATCTCTTTAAACCTGCTGACCTCAGAAGTAAAAAAAAAAAGCATTTGGACTTGAATTTGTTTTTAGAGGGGGGGGGGGGGGTATTTCTCAAGAAATGTAACGAAATACATTTCATTCTGATTGTACCGCGATACAAAGAAACATTCCAAATGTATTTCAATACAGGAATACAAATATTGGTAAACACAATATATCGCGATCCACAAATACAGATACGAAATGTATTTCTGAAATACTATCGCGATACATTTGTATCGCGATACTGCCCAACCCTGTCTGCAGGTATCACAATGTGCCGTCGCCATTACGATAATCTTACATTTGTCTCTCTTCATGTGTGTTTATGATTTTTTTTTTGTTTTTTGCTGTTTTTATTGTTTGTGCTGGTGCACCAAGGGGAAGACCGATGTGGTTGTTTTTGGGCACCCAAAATAAAAATGATTATTATTATTATTATCAATATTATTATTATTATTATTATTATTATTATTTTTTTTATTATTATATCTGATTGACGTTGAGTGGGACTTTCCAGCTGATTAAACACGCACACCACTAACAATGTAGCCCTTTACACAAGATCGTTGCTCAAGCAGCTCGGCAGCTATCGGCTACCTTAACGTCTGCCTCGTCATCTGCCAGCAGGTCACACCAGTGCGTTTACGATTTGAGAAGGGAAAACAATCTGCTAGAGCAGCGCTTGCCGAGAGCCATCATCGTCAAATTCGGCAGAAAGCCAAAATAACCTTGCTTCCATCATAACCATATACCATACAAAACATTTCACAAGAACCAGGAATGTTTTTTTTTTTTTTTAACTTGACCCACAGGGACTGCAGCCATGGGCGTTCGCAAGCAGCCGCGCTTCGAGAGATAGTCCGGTCACCTTGGAAGGAAGACGCTTTGTTTGGGCGGCAGTCTGCAAACCGTGGGTACGCCTCAGCGATGCTTGGCTATCAGACGTTCTACCCACACCAGCAGCAAGATGGCGGCGCCCAGGGGCCGTGCATGCAAAACGTCTATACTCCGCTTTACTTCAAGTCCGGCCGCAGCCGACAATACAATCCGATGGATCCAACCAAGCAGCGCCAAAACTGCATAGTCAGAGCGCTCATGGCCCATGTGCGTTTTTGACTAAATAATTCACGCACAGTAAACGCGCCGCGATCCTGCGTTTTTTTTTCTTTTTTTAGGGCGCAGCTCTTGGTCACTTTTTTTCACATATAGCGGCGTCGGCGTCGGCGTCGGCGTATCCGCGCGCCTTGCAATATGGGACGTCAAAGACCTATACACCAGTTCAATTCCCCGCTAAATTTAACGAAGAAACTGATTTGGTGTGTAGGTCTGTGACGTCCCATAATGCAACACTGCGCATTCAGTTTCCCCGCTAAATGCATTGGTAAAACTGACGTCACGTGATCTCAACACCAATTTAGTTTCCCCGCTAAATTTAGCGGAAACTTGAATTGGTGTTGAGGTCACGTACCGTAAATTTTACCGCTAAATCTAGCGGAGAAACTGAATTTGTTGATGGGTGACCTGACATAAAGTCATGTGACCGCATTTTCCCCTCTAAATTTAGCGGGGAAACTGAATTGGTGTTGAGGTTACGTGGCGTCAATGTTCCAGCTAAATTTAGCAGGGAAACTGTGGGAGGAGGGCAGGGTATGAAGGAGGAGGAGGGGAGGGAACAAAGGAGGCGCAAAGGAGGAGGAGAAAGAAATGAGGAGCAAAGGGAGTGGAGGAGGAGAAGGGTAGAAGGAGGGGAGGAAGAGGAGGAGAGAAGGAGGGGCGGAGTAGGAGCAGAGGAGAGGGGGAGGGGAAGGTACGGAGGGGGAGGAGAGGCTTATCCTCCCCTCCGTACCCTCCCCTCCTCTTCCTCAAGAGTTGCGCTCTAATTTCGCGTTACAAAGATTAATAATTGTTTTTCATTTTTTTATGATTGGTTTAGTCGGTATTAGAAAACAGCAACTTTTGGGGATGCTTGATTGGCTCCTTCGAATTGTGGCTTCGGTTCCGGTCGCACTAAAAGTGAAACGAACGGACTAAGTACTTTCACAACTTCTTTATGTGAAATACTTCTGATGATCTATAACAGGGGTCTCAAACACGCTGCCCGCGGCCCGCAAACATCCCATCGCTGCGAGCCTACATTCTCGAGCCCAACATGCGCCATAAATGATAGTTTTATTTCGTCGATTGACTTCGGCTCGACAAGAAGCTCTGCTCATATAACTGGCTCATACATTTAGCAATATTCTGCTTTCTTTTGGGCAGAATATTGCTTCGTCTAAATATTTGCTTCTCAGCCCTTTTTTATGTAAATAAACCGGAGCGGAAATACCACTACCAGGCTACAAGTGCAAGCTCTTTGCTCAAGAAGGCACAGCGGCTGCACGAACTCTCGCTCATCAGGAACAGCTGTCAAAGATAAAGCAATGTGATCGGGCTTCTAGCTGTCAGATAATTCCTTGAAAATAGGAGCATTTTTCTTATAGTGATGCTATAAAATCGTCAGGAAAGCAAAAACTGTCATATGAAGAAATATGTTTATGCCTGCTAATCCTAGTGAATTGTGCAACAGGCCAAGGACGGTGTGCTTCCTCTTGTTTTGTTGAAAACTGCCAGTACGTTGGTGTTTTAAATCTTGTTATAACATCACGTCCGAAACAGTCGGATATGCAAATGAAAGGCTAAAGATGGTAAAGCGGTAAGCTTACAACAAGCAGAAGGCACAAGTTTTCTTCTCTAGAAATTCACAGGTGTGTCGCTGCGGCAGTCGACTGATTTGCAACGTGAACACCACAACTCTTGGTTTTATTTTTTTGTTGTGTTTTGTTCCAAAATACATAAAGGTTGCCGCCCCCCCCCCCTCCCTCGTTGGCCCTCGACCTTTCTGGAATGGGCTATCTGGCCCCCACACTCGGATGAGTTTGAGACCGCTGATCTCTATCAAATCCTTGCCATGAATGCAGCAGCCACTACCATTGTGGCCCTCATTCAAAAGCGGGCTCTAATACGGTTGTTATAATTTTGCGGGCGTTCGTTACTGCGTTGTAACGACTACTCGAACGTTTAATATCTGATTTTATGAGTTTGGTTTCTAAATCATTGAAATCGTTGAGGTGCAAGAGCAATTTGTAAAGCTATCGGGTGCAATACTGTAGAGAAGAATTAAAAATATCACTGCGAAAGCAAGAGCGTTCGTGTCTATTTATGGAACTTTAAAGATTTAAGGTGACTCTTTGGGTCCAGTATCTTACTTTCAAGAATTTCACAATCGGCGCTATGTTCCTCGGAGTAACGCTGCGTACTTGCTACAGCCCTTTGCCTATTTGTTGGCGAGTATTGTCGCTCCCTGAAATACTTTATTTAAATATATGGCACCAATTTCAATCAAACAAACACATATTCTGCATGTTTGAGAAGTTTATTGCTCCGTTGCCTTACTGGATGCTTTATCTCTACGCGATATATTGACTCCCTTCGATTCCCTCCACATTCAACGACGTAACACTTTCTTTGCTTTCGTATGTCCATCCAGGTTGATGCTTTGCTGCGTGAAGAATGAACAACAATAAGTAGAGGCGCTCATTATAAGATTACAATTAGAGTTATGGCGGAGGGTGCTTCTCAGGCGACCACTCCAATATAACCTTGCACGCTATCTAATATGGATATTGCGTTTTGAGAAAATATTAAGTTTTTGCTGTGTGTTTCAATTTTAAAGACGCTGTAAAAAACTTTAGACACCTTTCTAAATATCTAGTTGTCCTAGGGAGTTAATTTCACGATGGACTGTAGTCAAGTCAAAGGTACGGGGACAAGTGAGTTCATGCGAGGGCTTTAGCCGTCAATTGAAGCAGGCATACAAATTTTCACTTCTTCGAGACGCCCTTAGAAACGTTTCTAGAAACATGTGCATTTAAATGGAAGCTCTGGAGAAACTCTTGATAGTCACTGATATGCCTAAACTTTGGTTCATCACATTAACATATTCGTTTATTTATTTATTTGTACTCTTACGGTGTCCCTAAACAGCCTGGCGGCCTACATAAGGTGCACCGTTTACACATACATGCAGTGTTGCATGAAGGGCAGGCACACAACACGCATGCATATTATGAAGAAAATGAAAACCTGATATATAAATGTAAAAAGGAAAAGTGTATGAACTTTATTATAACACTTTTCGCTAAAAGACATTTGAATTAGTAACCCATACAAAGTGGAGGTCACAATAACTTTTCGAAAAGGTAAAGTTTCAATTTTGGCTTCGGCGGCTGAGAGCCTCCCCTGGTAACACTGAAAACGTGACGTCAGATGTAATATGAGGTATTATTGAGAAAGTGCAGCTTCTCCCCCGCGGGATACAAAAAATTTGATTTTGTAAAATTAATGCTGGTTTAGCTTACGCCAGAAAACTAAAACAAAAAAATGCTCAAAATACTGTTTTTTAGGCTGCCTGCTCGACTTGCAAATATGCATATGACGTCACCCCTGCATAACGCAGAACATTTTTACTTATTTTTTGCATCATCTTCATTTTCCGCTTGCTAAATAGCTATTTTGAATATATAAATAATAAATAACACACCGGGAAGTGTAAAGCCTGGGTATTTGGAAAGTGTCTTTAGTTTCCCTTGCAGCACGATTCCCCGGCTCATACTTGGGCCAGTTTGGCGCATGCTTGTGCCAGACTTGAGCCAAGTTGGCTCTTGCTCACGCCAGTCTGGCTTAAGCCTGTGCCAAGGAAGTGTGCTGCTTGGGTTGGGTACCTCTAAAATCCGCCAAAGCTCCCATTCCACTGCAACGCAGAACCCAGGCTGGAAATTAGGTGAGCCTACCACGCCTAATTTGATCGCTCTACATATATAGAGGGAAACACATATCGGTGGAAGTTGCAATGTCGGTGGAAGTATTACACGAGGTAGTTACTTTCTAAGCACCTACAGTGTGACCCGACCCCTCCTCCCCCCCCCCCCCCCCCCCGTCCAAAAATGCTAGTTTTTTTTGGTTTGTTTTTTTACAGCAAAAGAACACTAATCATCGCCGAACGATCGGTCTCCGCCCAAATACAGCAACAGTGGTCGGGTTCAAATGCCTGCTTTTCACACCTTTCCGTTATGTAATTCCAAATTTATAAGCGATTTTTAGGTATTTTAGATATAACAATTGCGGCCGAAGAAGACCGCGAATTGACCAGTATTTAAGCTTGAGGAAGAAAACGAGAAGAGACGGACAAACACAAACTTCCAACTGGCAACTACATTTATTTACACCAAGAGTTTGCTTATATACAGGAAAAAGGAAGGGGGTGAAAAAAGGTGGAAAGGAGGAGCACTATGCCGTCAAAGGTACGTGGCTGTCGGGAACGTGGAAGGGAGAAAGCTCCGGACTAAGAAATCTTATCTCTCTCCTCGAAAGGGCAATGAATGGGGAGCCGATGTTGTCCTTGGATAGATGCATGGCGAAGGCTTCTAGTATCTCCCGGCCATACCTCGAGGTGTGACCCCCGATTGCTGTAGCAAACGACTTGATCGAGATTACTATCAAAAGACTTGTCGCAGGGCCTCAATCCAAAAAGCCACCTCCAAAGTCCCGCTTCGCGTGCATCCCCTACATTCATAACATTTCGCATCGACTGAAATCAATAGCGCAGGGCTTCAACACCAACGTGGTTTTCTCGTGTAATATTAAATTGGCATCTATTTGCAAAAACGTCAACAGCCCCGGACCGGCGCCCCCTCGCCAAAAGAACCACAAAACCTGTAACGTCCCTTGCCGCAAAGAGTGCGTTTACTCAATTTCTATGTCCTGTGGTGCCCGATACATCGGCCAAACGGGGCGCTGCTTAAACGACCGCCTGAGAGAGCACGCGAACGACGTTAAAAAGGCGGTCTCCAACGGTTCAGAGGTCATTCACCACCCGATCGCCAAACACGCATCGGAATGCACTCCCTGCTCGGCCGTCTTTCCCTTTACTACAGCAATCGGGGGTCACACCTCGAGGTATGGTCGGGAGATACTAGAAGCCTTCGCCATGCATCTATCCAAGGACAACATCGGCTCCCCATTCATTGCCCTTTCGAGGAGAGAGATAAGATTTCTTAGTCCGGAGCTTTTTCCCTTCCACGTTCCCGACAGCCACGTACCTTTGACGGCATAGTGCTCCTCCTTTCCACCTTTTTTTACCCCCTTCCTTTTTCCTGTATATAAGCAAACTCTCGGTCTAAATAAATGTTGTTTCCAGTTGCAAGTTTGTGTTTGTCCGTCCCTTCTCGTTTTCTTCCTCATGTTTAATTATCCCTACCAATCCGCTCGTTCTGTCCCTTGACCAATATTAATGGCGTCCACTACCAGGAAGGGCCCCATTTCGCCATTGAATGTTTTAAAATATCACATTTAATTATTGAATAAAATATCGGTTTGTGCTGAAACCTTTGCATCTGATCTAGACTGCAAGGTCTACATTTAGCTGGGTACCGAGCGTTCGGGAACGCGTAGCTTATTTGGTGAAAAGAACCCAATTATATTAAAGGGCACGCTGTTCAGCGAGTCCGGCTAAAGAAAACTTTATTGGATAACCAGAAGATATATCCACACAATTCGATTACCCTTAACATGAACTAACCACAAATGCTGCAAGCGGGAGCGGACAGCTGTGAGTGTCACTCCCGTAAAAAGGTTTGTGCAGCAGAGGCGCGATTATCCTCCTTTGCATGAATATAAGCGTGCTCCTCCATGCAGAAATTACAGTTAGTCTATGTTCATCGTCATCGAAGTTTAGTTGGCAAAACAATCTTTTTTTTTTTTTCTAGGAGTAGATTACAAAAGTGAGATAGCTAATTTCCGGGTCCAAGTTATCAAACTTCACAGTTTTCCAACTTAACCTTTATTTCCAGTGATACTTTAAAATACTTCGTTTTTGAGACCGTTTTTGAAGAGAATTGGGAAAATATTTGGACAATCTCCTCTCGTGAGACTCACGTCTACACCTACGTGCCCCTAGACACAGGCAGCGAGATCATCTATCGAACAACGTAAAATCTGTCACTGTACAACAATTAAATCATAGGTCAGTGCACTTGCCATTCTCATTCTGAACATCTAACTCCCAATAACCCAGAAACACGTCCTTCATTATCTTCATGGATTGACGCGTGAAACATACGCGTGTCGTAGGTGCGGAACTATTCTTAGTTAGCATAGCTTGGTATAATTTCGGGAAATTTATATTAATTTACGCGTATTGCTTTTTCCACTAATTAGTCGCAACTTTTATGATAGTCCGGAGTTTGGCGGTGCTATAATATGTTATCACTCACAATATTGTAGTGGCGCATAGTATTACACATATCAAATAATAATTTTGTGAATCACGGTTGCCATATTATTAAACCCGAAGAATCGTCCGTCACGTTAAAAGCCCCGAACGCTAACATCTCTCGTAGTTTCATGCCAGACATCTTTTCCCCCCTGTTATTTAGTCAACACATTTCACGGGTGAAGCGATGCAGTCCGCCGTGCACATTTTAAAGTAAGTGTATTTTTTTATCTTCGGTATTTGCTCTAAGCTAATTAAAAATGTATTTGGTTGAGATAGTTTAGTATTCGACCATGCTTCATGTCCAGCCGTATGGTCGGTGACAGGTTGAAAAGTCAGTGGATGCTCCGCCCCGAGGGCCAACTTTCAGCCTTTTATAAAGAATTCTCGAACACGCAGCCAAAAACCGCAGCAAGGCTACGTGAACGTGCCACAGGCAGAGCGTGTACACGGATCTTAAACTCTCACCGACCACAGTTGGGTTGTGGGCAAGTGAGATTTGCGGCAGGGTAATAATACAACTGTAATCTCTGCTTGAAGCTAAATTTCCAAGTTAATTACTTCCGCCAGAATTTCAACTTAACGTTCGTTTTCGCTGTTCAAAGAAACGAGGTTTGCAGTCGATGGCTGAGTTGATTCCGTAAAGTTAAATGAGCAAAGGTCCATCTACGGGAACAACGTCCTTGACATAATAGAACTTCTCACTTTTAATTGTCGTAATCAAGTTCTTTTCAGCAGCCATGACGTTAAATAACATTCGCAGCTGCAGAGGGGCTGAGGAAGGACGCTAATTTTTCCATTTCTTGATTTAAATATTTGAGTGTTTTTCTTTTTACCGAGACCCAAAAGTTGGTGTTACTCCTAGTGACATTCTTTTACAGCTAATCCTCTAACTGTTGGAAAAATATATTTTTGCTATTCGAGAAAGCGTACCTATTCATCAGTTTTGTTGCCACGCAATAATTTTGCCTACTGAAAAAATATATCATTTATTTTAGGCCTTTTCAATAAATTTTGTCCCATGTGAAGGCCCTACACAATTATAAGCGAAACAATTAATTTAAATTATGTATTAAGTTATTTTTTTACAATGTCAAAGAAGTGTGCCGACCTCCCATGCTAGAAGTATATAATAAATGTGAGCACTCACCTATGCAAGCACTTTCGCAATCATCCATTGACCAAAATAAATTTGTGTTTCCAGGAACTCCTTTACCCGATATCCATGCACTTTTACATTTGTTATTTTTAATATCGTAATAATATCTCACAAAGAATCCGTGATATCTAAAGTCAGGGGGCATTACACACGGGCTTCTTGTGTTTTCTGTCAAGAAATATATTTATCACGCAATTTAGTCAACACTAAAACTGTATTCATATGCAATAATGTTATATTTGCGAGCAGAAAACATAATCAGCATGACATCTATTCCTATAGTTATAATGTTTTTGCTTAAACATCTGTATTCCATGTTCCAACTTTTTTTCCCTCTTGCATTTGCCATCATCTGACGCATAGCAAGATGCTTTTAGGGAAACTAAATAAAAAGAAATACAATATCGTAAACTAATTTAATCTTTAGGATATACATGTGAGTTATATTAGTATGACATGATTGTAAATACACATCTTTAATTTTTAGAGTTTAACAGCTGCCAGTGGCAAACTTAAATAAGGGTTGTTTGCGCTTGCTGTAAAAAATGGAGCGAGTAGAAGAATGTCAGCGTGGTAACAGATTGGAAAAAATAGCTCGAAATAAGACGTACAAAAACACAAAATAATAAACACATCTTTTGCAACAAAACTTTGTTTTGAAACGTATACAGATACTATAAAGTACCGCATACTTAATATTTAGTGCGCAATCCTCGAAGCATTCCGTGGACTATTATTAAAAAGCTCGTGCTTTTAAGAATGTAACTTTATACGTGGATGCTTTGAAAGATCTTTACAAATACGTCAATAAGTTGCAATTTGCGTTTAAAGTTTTACAATGTAACATACCACAATATTTACAGAATAACTGTCTACTTACTGGCACACGTTTTCCAACACATTTCAGCGGAAGGAAAGCTATTTCCGCCATCGTCACAGCCTTGAAACTCCTCACACATTTGATCAATATAATTGTAGCCGTACCTTGTTGTAACAGTAGAGCAAATACTCATATTTTGTATTGGCATCTTGCATTTGTCCCTTACAAATCCTAAAAAAAATTGAAATCATATATACTAAACCTTTTACACTGCCTGCTTTAATAATAATAATTTTAATAATAAGAAGAAGACGAAGAGAAAGAAGATTATTGATATTAATCTTGATTTAAAGTGCACAAACATAACCGCATTGGCATTTAGATTTCGGTCTTTTTACGAAAACACTAAGAAACCACAATATGCATGATCCACTCAAGACACGCTAAAAAAAATTAGTAAGAAGCATAAAATAAAACTTATCACTATAAAGAGCGAATAGCTCAAAAGGCGGCGTAGCTCAGAGGTCGATGCGCACTTGTCAAGATACCGAGTGGCGACACTGTTATAATCTAGGCGACTGGTCAAAAACCTTAGAAAATCCAGAAAGCAAAGAACCAAGCATCACAACTTTGTGCTTCCGTTGTGATCACAACATCACAACGGAAGCATCACAACTTTTTAAAAATCGGAATGACTACCGACTTCTTCCAGAGCAAGGGAAAGACACGTAAACTAAGCTAGAGGTTGAACATGTGTTTCAGGATAGGAATGAGAAACTTAAATGATAATTTAATGATAGAGCTCGGTATGTCGTCAACGCCCCACTTGAAATGTTTGGTTTCAGTTGTTGTATCGCGTCAGCTATTTCGTCAAAATCCACACAAACAGAGCGCTTAAAGTCATTACAACTAACTGAATTAACGTCATACGGAAAGGAATGATGCCCATCAGAGAAAATTCTGCTAAAATAATCCGCAAAAATGTGTGGAACTTCATCAGGCGATAAACGATAACGAGTGTCATCCATCATATCACGCAAGCAAAAACCTTCTCAGGGTTCACAGCTATACAGCTTAACAAAATTGAAAGAAAATATTTTGTCGACGATTCTGGCTACCGAGATATACGCATTTATGACTTTTTAATAATTTATTTTCTAATGCACGATAAACAGTAAGTTCAGTATACCTAAAAGGTAAACGAGCTTAATTTTTAAATCGCTAAATATGTCCGCTAAGCCAATCAAGTCTAAACATACGCAGTGTGAGGCCGCAAGGCATAAATCCGCGGGGTGATGCTGAGCCACCATAACGTGTAGCGAAGGTAACCTTCCGCCGTGCAACAAGTAGAGACGGTAGGTAGTCAGAGCAGTAGGCGCTCAGGACGCGAAAAGCGAGCTGTCCTGACTTGCCCCCGCCTTCCAGGTGTGCTCTCCATTTCATTCAAGTTTCTTTACCTACAATTTGACACATCACACCAAAATAGATGGCTCAACTGGCTATGAAACCAATATGTCAAAGCAATTTCTTTTCGGAAAGTTATATTCCTTGTGAAATTTTGGTCCTCATAGTGTTTTTCACAACGCAAATTCTTTACCACGAACACTGAAAGGTGGCCAGAATATGCGCATAGATATACCTTAGTTGAGCGCGTTGGTGATAAAGTACACAACCAGAAAGTATAAAACATGAAGGAGGGAAAAACAACACATATTTTGACTTGCAATGTACAGACTTTAATGCCGACGAGCACAGAGCTGCGGGATTCTCGAGAATTCCGCAGCTCGGTGCTTGTCGGCATTAAACTCCGTAGGTTTCAAGTCGAAATATGTGTTTTCTTGTCCATCCTTCATTTTTTCTTATTTCTTGTAGCATAGAGTTGCATAGAGTTGATTTAGACGCGGGAACTCTTTCCTGACTTACTACAAAAACGTTGTGAGGGAAATGAACGCTGCGGAAGCCTGCTTCAGGACTTGTTTGGCGAGCTACAAGTTACACGTCCGGAACCGGACGGCAGCTGAGTCTGTGACGACCCCCTTTTTCAGGTGCGGGCGTTTTCCACCCTCTCTTTCATCTCGCCAAATCTAGTTAAATGCGCGGATGTCTCGACAAAGTGCTACAGAAAAGCAAATTATGTCGCCCAGAAGTCGGCCAGTGAAAAGGTCTATCTTTCTTCTTATATATCCAATTATCTTGCTAGATTTTATGTGGTGAAAAATTTAGAATGCTGTTTCCAGTTTCACGTCGGCACCAATGGCTTAGCGCAGGCCTCACGTGAGGTGGCGTCATCAGAATAGCCGAGCTTAATGACGTCCTGAGATGTTCAAATCGGCTTTCAAAACCTGTGAGTTTATATAATTGACAAAGACCCGCAGATAGAGGGAAGGAATGTGAAGATTACAAAAGTAACCATGTACAACTTTACAGAATCGCCTTGATCTTTCAGGAAGACAGGTCTTGATGTAAAATGAAATTAGTGTTGATGTTAGTTTTTCGACAGTATTTGTTTACCAGAGAGGGGCGTTTGACGGGAGGAGATACGATTACATTTGATTCCGTTTTTATTTTTTTATATTTTATATTTTGGCTACACCCCTGACAGCTTGGGTGTCGAGGGAGTTAACAACGGTCTAGTCACATTGCTTCGTGCATGGCAGTGTTGGTAACATACACGGGAGACACGCGGAGAAACTGGGCTCGAATCCTGCTTGGTCCACACCATTCTTTTATAATACTATACTCTTCTGGAATTTTCTGGCCCGTTCTCGGCTGTTATAAAGCGTTCTGGTCTGGAACTTTCCTTAACTGACCGCTTGTATGAAGGCAACGGTATCTGGCTGTTCCCCGACAGTCACTCTTCCAACGCACGATGCGTCGTACTTTTCTGTTTTAGTTTGTAGAACCAAGTTCGCCTCAGTGAACATGTATATTAAGTTTTAGATTCATCCACCATTTTCTACCCGTCAAAATATTTGTTCAAGTGAAAATAAATAGTTCGATTTTTAAAAATTTTAATACAGTAAAGATAAAAGAATTTTCTAGCGACATTTTTGTCCGGTCAGACTATCGTGAAAAATGTGCAGTGGATGAAAACTAAAATTGACTTTACGGTCTAGACAGATTATTGATACAAATGATGAATGTTCCAAAGCTGTTATCTCAAAATGAAAAATATATGAGCATGAGGTATTAAACAATGTATTGTATTTTAAATATTTATTTATACTGTGTCGAAACAAATAATGTGTATATTAATTTCACCAACTCTCTCTAATGCTAAAAACAATCGAATTCGGGCTCAGAAATGTATTTCAAAATCTTTACTTGTTAAAGAAGTAAACATTTCTTTAATGCTTTGTTTTTGATTAGAATAAGCCATATTTTGTTATTTATATTGGTGCAAATACTTAAAATTTACTTACGTCCACACCGCTGGTTGCATTTGTAAGACGAATAAAATGTATTGCCTTCCCAATTCGGACATTCATGATAATGCAAATTCCGGCAAGTATGCGTTTTATTATCAAACCGATACCAGTCATCATCGGTTTTCGGGCAATGTGTTTTTGCTGGCTTCGCGCAATCACCGAGGTCAGGAACTTTGAAGAAATACAATGGCGTCAATTAGTGTCAGAACACAGCACTTCGTGAGAAAACTCTAATATAGATCAAGAAAGGCACTGCGCAGTTAAACTATCAAGACAAGAGCCTTTCACTAACCATGCATGAATAAAAGAAAAGCATGAACGATTGCGGAATGCCGTGAGCATTCCAGAATGAAATGTATTAGAAACCATTAAACAAAAATGGTCACTTTATGTTATTCCTAAACAAATATCTTCTATAAAGATTGCGTTATTGCCAATCTTACTTAAAAAAGGTTGTAAGAAATTCTATTTAACACAAAGGCTACAGTTGAGGAAAAATAAAGTTTTCGGCGTATATTCTACCACGGGACACTTTAGATTTTTTTGTTCGTCAATCGTTTTTTTTTTCCTATTTTTTGAAGGACAGTTTTCTTGATTGCAGATATCAATCTCCCACATATGATTTTTTTTAAATCTAAATGACCGAAGTTTAGAGTAACTGAAGTAAACCACAGCCAGATTTAAATAACTTCGCAAATTGTGAACATTTCGCGTTAAAATTCGTCATATATTGGTAAACATACTTTACACGAAAGCTGTTATGATGACATTGGGAAAGCCCAAAGTTTAAACTCCGAATACACTGTTAATATTGAATTTTGCGAACTGCTCATGAAGCGTAGACACAGGCGGAAACAACTCTAAATACGAACGATGTAAAAACAAAATAAACGTTAAATTGACTTTCATTAATTTTTTTCTTATATTTGATTCCTCCAGATTACTGCACATTATTGGTAGAAAGTGTTTCTTAAAAAAATCACAATGACAAAATATTGAAAAAATAAAAACAAACGTTTATGGGATTAATCAATCATGCCTGTTACTGTATTCATTTAAAAAAAAATTAGGAGACGCTAACAAATCTCCCATATAGATTAGTATCATTAAGGAGTAAATTTATTTGTATTGCCTTGAACGTGTTTGCATTGCTTGTGCTTTGCCAGCCTCTTTTACTTGCAGCACTGTACAAGCCTGCCAGCATCCCACCTTGTGATTGTAGCATTAATAAATAAATACATAAAAATAATAATAATTGTTCCGCATGCGCTACACATAATAATCACGAATAATGTAAAGGGAGCTTCAACAAAACACCTTCTACTGTTAAGCTTTTGATCTGCATAATAAAGAAAACCGACGCGCCAACATTTGTCTAGCCTAAAGTGCGAGATTAAATGTAGCTGGAATTCTATACTACTGTCGCTAACCGAAACGCTGGTAGCAATCAAGATGAATAAATAAAGGGTAATCAAGAGTTTAAAACCAGAAACTTACTTTCGCACTTGTTTAGGCATTCTTGATATGAACGAAACACGTTTTTTCCTCCTGCATCACCTCCGCTCCATAGGAAAACGGACGCATTGCGAGACGGAAGAATTATAAGTCCACATTGAATTCAAGCCTTGGTAGCCGCCGTTATCAGGCTTTTCAAAACAGAGGCTGGGTACGTTAGCTTGAATTGAAACGTATAAAAATAGGCAATTAACCATCGAACTTAACTTTTCAGCAAAGATTTAGTATTCAAATTATATCAAAACCTTTGAAAACACAAGCGTCACATGTTAAAACAAGTGTGAGACTGGTGCCCAGCCATAACTACAAAATATAATCAGGTCTCGGTCAATTACTGGTTTTCTCTGCAAACGAAACCCGGAAATTAAGAGAATGCGCCCCTCTGTAGTGCCTAACGTTTCTGGTGAAAGAGCGGAGGGTAGCCATTACATATAAACAGAACCTTCCAGATAAAACGGCCGCAATGCTGATATTTCAAGTTCATCTACCAGAGGACAGCACAGGGTGCAGCTTTAAACATGAGCGCTGTTTTAGCGTTCGACAGGTCCTCATGCTCGAGCCCAACGCTAATGCAGCAAGCGCTCGTGTCTAACTTGTGCCCCGTGTTGGCCTATACTGTAGGTGACTTAGTAAATACAGCGCTACGGCTTTGTCATGTTCTTATTACCCAAATTGTTCCCGACCGCAGCTGGTTCCTTTCTATTATAAGGACGAAGAGAAAGTGTAGGTGAAAAAGTGTATTTAGTTTTATGCTTAAGCCACATGTAGCAAAGCGTCGGAGCACGTGCGCATTTCTTTCGTTCTAAAAATTTCGGAGCGTCTACTTTCCCGCAAATCACATTGGAGAGCCAAAAGGTTCAATCTGGGCAACTGACGGGCTTGACGGCATGTTTATACCTAAACAAAATGGCCAGGTGTTCAGGCATTGAGTATGGTGCAATGTCATGCGTGGTGTCATGCACAGATTGTCTTTCTATAGGGACTTGACAGAATTTCATCCTTTTCATACACCATGCTCCCACCGTAAGTGGCAGCGATTTTCCTTCTCAAGTGATTTTCTGGAAAGTAGACGCTCTAAGCTTCTTACAGTGTGCTGTGACAAAAAAAGTGCAGCATTGTAGGCTTCATCCTACTCCGGAAGGGTCTTAGATTTCGATGAACTGTTAGCGTGCACCTTTGACCATACATGCTAGAAAACTCCCTGAGACACTTTCTATGCCTGCGTGTGTAAAGCAATTATCGACGTTTAATCGACATCACATGCATTTCTAAAGCATACTCTTTGCCCGGGGCAGAAATATGTCGTCTCTACTGAAAGTTTCAGATGCGTCCTTCATAACGGCGACACAAATTAAAAAACAAAAAACAAAAAAAAAACGGCGAGTCATGGTGCGCTGAGTCCGGAGTCAGCTCCGGCTAGAATGAAATCTAGCCTGGCCTATTAATGGAAGCACATGTTGGCCCAAAATTAGTAGTCGCTATCCGTCATCGTTTTCACCCATTTTATTTTTATAATTACCACGCGTCTATTTGTTCTGAAGAGGAAGAAAATATTAAATCACAAAAAAGCAAAAAACAGAAAAATATCGCTGGAAAATTCGTTTGCCTTGTGGAACTCCGAGCATGTCGTTTCACATTCTTACGCGATGCTCAGCTTCACATTCCAGAAGTCGCTTTAAATGCATCGCGTTTAGGAGGCGAGTATAGTAATTTCCTGCCCGTGACATGGAGCCTTCACAGTGTGACGCGACATTGTGACCTCATCTTAAAGGCGCAATGAATGCGTACTGTTTTATTTTATATTTTAGCCATCATTTCTCAAGCCCTGTTAATCATTAAGCTTCCTACAAAAATAGAAGACTTGTGAATAAAACGTGTCTCCGACTGCTGTGTTTACCGCGTCAAAACAAGAGATCTCTTGATTTCCGCCTGATGACGACGTAAAAGTGTCATGCTTTCGCTGGCCGCACTCCTGGCAGTGTCACAGCAGTGGTGGTGGATGTGGCAGGGGCCTGTTCCGCTGCAGGTCGCTCTCCAGTCTGGCAGTCCACGGAAACTTCGGTAGCCAGAAGTTGGGACGCCACGACGACAGCGACACTCGCGGTCACTCCTCGTTTTCGCTAGCATTTCTACGGCCAACCGCCAGGATCGCGACATCTGACAGCATGACGCCCCACCTTTCGTGACGTCATTTGTTGCCACTTCGGGACCACTTTCGATGCAAGGGCGGAATAGGACGCTAAACACACCGTTTGGAGACGCGTTAAAGGCACGAGGCACGTAGCCACGTCCGTCGTAACCAACGTTAAATAAAAAAACACAGGTGGGAAATTGCCACAGAAGCGTGCTTTGACAAAGTGACTCCGATCCGTACTTGAGAACCGAACTAGACGCGATCGCAGCGCCGCCCTTTTCTCCCGCAGAGGCCGCTCCGGGAACTGCACGGCTGCACGAACGGCCGGACTGGATTCCAGTCCTTCTTTCTCATACGGCCTTTTCCGTCAAAAAAGAAAGCATGTATAACTTTCTGCATGGGGGCGATGGCAACCTACTAGTCTCGCTGTTCCTCCCTGCTAACCCTGCTGCTCAAAGTGGTCTGTTTATCGGGTCCCTATGGTGTATTAATGTGTCCCGAATCGCACGTCAACATCGGGGAAGACTTCTGGCGTGTCTTTCCACCAGCTGCCCTGCGATGAACCCATAAGCACCACATAATAAAAAAATAAAAATAGAACTTTGTTGTCAACAAGCACCCATCTACGGTTTTTGCATAAGGTTCTCTACTCCCTTAGTGAAGCATTTTGCAGATGATTGCTTTAATGGCAACCAACTCAATAATCGAGAGACGCTCGTACCCTGCAATATTCGTACCGTGGTATTACCTAGCGGAGAGAGATTTGAGTTGAGGCAATAGAAAAGGATTGAAAAGTAATGTGCCTCGGCCTGCTCCAGCGTTAGCATTGCAGACTTAATCCAATTGAAAATAAATAAAAGTGGTAAAGACCAAAAAACAAAATTTAAAGTATAAAGCCAATTGGTAATAAAAAAAAAAAGAAAAAAAAGAGATGAAGATTTAACTTTTCAGTGAGACCACCGCCAGGGGACCGGGCTCGGTCTGATAGCGGCGTCTATTGCTATTAATTGTGTTCCCCTTTCCCTCCCTCTTCCGTCTTGTCTAACAGTGTATTCTCGCTGATCCATATTCTTTGTGGTTTGTACAATCTTCTTATTTCTTGTTCTTCTCTTCTTTTCCTGTCTTGTTTCCGATCTTTCTGTGCTGTCTGTCCGCTCTGGTGTCGCAGTGAAGGCCCGCCCTCACTGGATTTTCTGGTCGGTTCTCCCTCTGAAATATCATGTATGTCGTTAGTGCCCCCCCCCCCCCCCCCGTGTCTAAGTATTATTAATTTTTTTTTTTCCGATTGGGTGTGTGTGATATTTGGGCTGGGAATTATTATCTCTTTTTTTTTTATATATTTTTATTTTTTGGTGTGGGGGTTCGTGAGTTGGAGGGAGCGGGAGGGGGAGTCAGCGTTGAGGCTTTCGACTAGTGCTGTAATTATTCATTTTCTAGTGATTCTCAAAGTTCGTACTCAGAATTTACTTTCACCGCCAGTCACCGAGAATCTATTAGCACCATACGCACATTTCGCATTTCCGGCACAATGTAAGGAATAGGGCATAGCAGTCTTCGAGATAGGTTCCAAACAATTTACGCGTTCGCTTCTTTCTTGTTAGCTTCTCCAGTTCGCTTTTACCAGAGTTTGTACTCGTGAACATTTGTTTCTGTGACATTTCCAAAAATGGGAAGAGAGCACGCGTGGACAGCTTTTGTCAGGGCTCATGCACTTGCTCCAGTGCCTATGATTACAACCGCGCTTTGGCGCAGCTCCCGCCCGCCCAGTGGCGCTGAGAGCCTACCAAGTGACGGTGTAGCTTCGGAAACATAGGTATTATCATGCCTCAGTGGACAGGTCGTAAGACAGCGAGCGCGTATCCCGTCCGGCCGTGCTGCACGTATCGGCCCAGTAGATTAGGGTCGTGATGTAGTCGAGTTGGTTCTTTGTAATCGGAAGTAAACAGCGCGCAAAAATACAGACACTGACAAAGGGAAGATGCGAACGACACAAGCGCTTGTGTCGTTTCATCTTCCCTTTGTCCTTGTCTGTATTTTCGCGCTCGTGCAAGGGCTCGTAGTGCTAGGTAACGCCATCTCGCAGCGCCATCTCGCAGTAGTTATATAAAGCAACTTTTATCTTTTGACTCGCTGCTAAAGGGCGGCGCTGTAATCGTACCTAGTTCGGTATTGGTGGACGCGAGCGGTTCGTCTTTCATGGGTGAGTTCAGGTAATGATGGTAGTATAACTTTATTTTTCAAAAGGTGAGGAGACCGACGAGTCCCGGTCGGAGCCCTTAGTCCAGGGCTCCATTTATTCTGCAATCCGGCGGGCACGCTGAACCAGCTCTCGCTGGTCCACGAGCTCTGGGCTGGACAGGGCCGCCTCCCTGGAGGTTGGGGTAGGGGAACGAACGGGGGTGATTTCCCTGCCCGGAGGGCTAGGGCATTCCCAGACGGTGTGGTAAGCTGTGTGGCGGGGATTCCCACATCCCGGGCAGGTGCCCGGGTAGCGGGTTGGAAAACAAGGGTGTTTATGAAAGTGAGTTCAGGTAAGGATGGTCGCAACGTTGGTCCGTTTTGTGTCGCCATCGCGTCGTCCAACCCATGGTGCATCGTCATATTGAGTATTCCGTGTACATGTACTTCCTGTGATCTGTGCAACCTATTTTATTTATCGTTTTGATCAACGTATTTGCAGCTTTTTGGGGGCCGAAAAAATGGGATTCATATTCTCTTATATTTTTAATATTGAATGTATGTGTCAGACGACCCACGACTTTGAATATATTTGGTATGCATAGTTTGCCACCACGTGAACATGGAAAAGAGAGTGAGCACGACTAAAGCCGGCCAATTCTCGACCGTCTGTTTTCGGGCGGAATGAAAGCAAATTTCGAGGCGCAAATTATGTTCTGGGTAGTTGGGCTCTTATTCAAATAAAAACCTGGTCGAGCATAAATGCCCTCTCATTTTTTTATTTAAGTTTATATAGGACATGTTATACAAATGACAGCACTAAAGAGTCATACCTTGTTTTATATATTGAAGAAATTAGAATATTGCGCAAAATTACGGAAATAAAGCCAAACTTGTAGGAGTTCCTATTTGCTTTTTTTCGGCAATATGTTTATGCGATTTCGTGCCTGACCAAACTGCCTGTTGAATTAAAACTTAATCAAAGATTGCATTATCTCTTTACCTGCCTAAATAAAAAATGACGCTTGTAATTTAACTATTTTCTTTAGAGAAATATTATTTTAATAAACTAAGGGAAGGAATATAAATCTATTGTCTTATCCTTGTTGCGAAATCACGGAAAGTACAAATGATATAACTTATCCACACACAAGAGCGTTTGTGCGAGTATTAGATCCAGAAAAACGAACAAATAAAATAGAGAAGAGATTTTGTGCCAAGAGTTTGTTACGCTATGTTTTAATGTTTACGTATAAAAGCATTCTGCGGGAAAACAATATGCACAACTGTTGGTAAATTCTATATGGTACGGGTGTAATTTGTTTTAAAAAATAAAATATAAAAGCTTGACCATGCTTGGGGGGGGGGGGGGGTTTGTCTTACAGGCAAAATAAAGGGAAGGAGAAGTTGTTCTTGCAGGAATGAAGAACTGTTTCTCACGAAAAAAAATAAAAAGAAACGAGGGGAAAGGGCTAGGGAGTAAGAGTTACTATATATGGTGTGGTGAATCACTGGCACGCACTCATCTGTACACACACACACATGTACACGTTCACTCACACAGACACACACACACATACATAGATGGCAACAAAAACAGATTGCCTTTTCCGGTTTGATGTATACTGTCACAGCCTCTCTGACAGGCCGGTGGCGCTCAGGAAGTTTAGTAGCAGCCGCTGAAGTGTACGACGTCGGCGTGTAGCTCCAGTCGGGTATAATAGGTCATCTATTTTCAGTGCCCTGATGCCAAATTTCGGTAAACGCGCTATTCGTTCGTAGTCGCATTAGGAGGCTGCTATTAGCCTGGGCAAATCCTTTGGTAACTCAGGGCTGATATGTCGTTTGGCTTGACGGAGCGAGACTCTTGGGGGTTTAGTTGTGTGCTTCCCCAGCCAGCTGGTCAGCTTCAGTGTTTCCAGATATTTCAAAGTGTGAAGGTACCCACTGGAACTGTACGGTGAGGCCTCTCTCTAAGAAAACTTTTAGGAGTTTGATGATTGTGGCAACTTGTTCGGCACGGGATCAAGGTGTTGCTAGCCTACGAAGTGCTGCACGAGAGTGTGTTATAAGAACTGCCTCTTTATTTGTATCATGCAACTTTACTTGTGGTGGCTGTAGATAAAGCCTTTTTGATGGCTTTCATTTCGGCTGTTGTTGATGAAACTAGTTTGTAATATCTGCGACAGTATATTTCTTTGGCCCACTATTACGTACCCCACAAAATCACCTGCCTATGTAATCAATCCCCTTTGGCGCCAGCACACGTTCTTGTACCAGGAGCATTTACAAGAGATTCGCAGAAAGAAAGACACCGCAGACATCGTCCTTCGAAGAGTTGCTGAAGAGGCTATCGCACTACAGTACCCGGAAGTACTTAGAATGTACACCAATTACGACAGAGCGCAACAGCTGATTATATTGACAAAGGCTGGTGAGCACAAAATGTGTGAGAGGCCTTCAAAAGGAGAAGGGAAGGACGTAGCATGCGACCGCTCCAAGGCGCGCCGCGCCAAAAGCTTCGCTTTTGCGTGGACCGTACCACTGAACCCGAATAGCTCGTGGCGGTAATACTAACAGCGGAGAAACAGATATCAGGCTCCCAGCAGAAGAACGAATGTCCGTTGCAGGTGAACCAAAATGAGTTTTGTGAGAAAAGATTATCAGGAAGCAGCACAGCAGAAAGCTGTCGTCATGGAGCAAAAATAGACAATGGCAGCCAAGACACGAAGCGTACTCTTGAGGAAACAGCAACAGCTACGAAAGGGGACGATGACTATCCGCAAACCTTAAATGCAAAACATAAAGCGCAGGCGTTATCGCTTTATTTTTTGGAACCTTTTAAGCAGAGCCGACGATGTTGGTACTTGATGTAAAACAGCTTCAGCCTGGTAACAGGTGATCCGGTAAACATCAGAAATATTGAACGAATTCGAAGTGCCCAACCTGAGTTTCAACCAGAATTCCAGTGGACGAGGGTACTGAACCTCTACTACAAAAGAAAGACTTTTACGACGTTAAATATTGGAATTGGCTGCAGTTTCAAGATCCGACATAGGGAGTAAACAGTGTTTTTTTTTAGAATTATGAATTAAACTGGAGCTTGGCAAATTTAATGTAGAATAAAACTACAATGTAAACAGATTATTGTTTGTGCTGAAATAGCTTTAGCGGTTCATAAAACGAAGCCTGGATAGCTAAGTCGGCAAAGCACTGAGCTCACAATCTCAAGTTGGCGAGCTCAAATCCTGCCCATGGACCGGCGTCCTTTTGTATGGTTCCCTATGGACGTAATATTTTTCAGTGTCGTTATACTGACGGCTGTTACAGCCGCACGTTACAGAACTCCGTGTAAATCAGCAGATAAAACACATTATGTGTTAAAAGAAACAATTCAAGGCTAATAGTTTGGGAGAATAGTCTTTACCAGTTTTATGTTAATTTTATGCTTTGTCAGTAGTATTTTTCCTCCCTACCTTTGTTCCGTAATTCTTAACCTGAATTCGGAGTCTATTACGACAAAACTCAAATAGTTCGTTGTCAAGGTTTTCGCCTTCCTCCTTTTTCTCGGTCAATTCCTCTCCCTTGTAGAATACGTACAGTTCAACGTCCTCTCGTATTATCCTATTGAAACTTCCCTGCTGTTGCTTAGTTATTACAGGTTGTTTTTGTTAGTAAAAACCCGAGTTCAGTACGCATACCTACTTTTCATGTCCCATCATACAATGGCGGCAGAATACGTAATACTTTTACTGTAGTATATTAGCGGGTTTACCTGTGCTTCCTGATTTATAAACGCCTGCTCTTCGCTGATTTCCCATTACAGTGTTTAAAAAAGCACGTAAGTCTGAGGTGGTCTAAAACACGAAATCGCTATTAAGCACTGATGTGCTATGCAATAGCGAAGGTAAGATAATTATACTTGAACACAAAAAATAAGGGGTAAGAAAAAAAAAGTAGTAGAGCGTCGAGAGGAAATCAACAGTCAGAAGTAAATTTCCTTGAGGAAATTAATGCAACTTACGTCTGCATTTGACATTGCATTGAGTCTCGTTATCGAACCGGTTTAGTCCAAGCCCCGAATCGGGATGCCTTGAGAAAAACTTTGAGCATTTACCGACATTTGAATCGTAATACCACGCTTCAAAACCAAGTCCGACAGCAGCCACTTCCGGAGGAAAAGTACAGACGTTCACTTCCTCATGGGCTAGGCAAGAGCAAGAACCTAGAAAAAAAATCAAACAATATATACAGCATTGTTGTAACGCTAGTGTTAGAGTCAGAGTCAGTTTATATTTTATCATATGACATACCCCCGTTTAACGCGAATACTTTCACTGTCCGTATAGTTCTGAAATCTACAAAACCCATAGTTTCATTGGTCTCCCCTTTCTAGATTCGAGTAGGGCTGTGGTTGATATTGCCGTACCGAATCGCTGTGATATGACTTTTATCCACGTACCACTAGAGTCCAGCGATAGCGCGAGACTGACTATACTCTGTTTCACCTTATGATGTACCGCAGGAAAGGCTACAAGCGCGAGCTCCTTGCTCTAAGGCACATCTCGGCGGCACAAGCTCTCGTGCGTCAAGAGCAGCTTCCAACGCTATGAGCTCGCGCTTCTAGCCTTCTCTGCGGTACAACATAAGGTGAAACGGAGTATAGAGGCACCGTGCAAACTGTTGTTTTATATGCTCTTTTCTTTCCCGGAGGTTATAACCTGAACGCGTAATAATTGCCGAAAATTCACTTGAATTTTCCAGCGTAGCAACGAATGCTAAAACAAAAAAAAAAAAATGTTATCCTGTATTGACGGATACAAAATGCCTTTTGCGGCGTGGCAGCCGCGTGTATTTGGTAGCAGACGCGGAAATAATTGCACTTCTGTTGGGGGGCACGTCTGCCATTGCTGGAAAAACGCTTTAAATAAATTTCGGTCCCATAAGTTTTTATCTTAAACTTACATAGTCATTTGATAATCGTTACTTTTGGAAACTCCATGGGACCCTCATTTAAGCCTCTTTTAGTAATTTGCGTTTTGACCAGGTTTACTGATTCGTTACGCGGTCATGAAGAGACCTTTGAATCCATCCCACATTTTATGTTTCGGTTATTCTCTGTCCTGAAGCCTTTTTTGCCGAAGCACCAAACTGACAGTGTATTCACATCTTATTTCTTCTTAACAACATCATAGACATATTCCGGCAGCTTAAACGTTAAATTGAGAATGCAGGTGAGAAAATGAAGTATTTTGCTGTTGTCACCATACGGCTGCCGTACGGCAGGTGGCTGTCACGTAGTAGACGCTAGCACACAAATTTTCTTTTGTCCAGATGTCTCAAAAATGAGTTTTTTTGTTTTTTTTTGTATAATGCTTGCTTACTTCAAGGTTCTCTGAGTTAAGTATTTAGGCTTATGCAATGATATCCGTCTCCCTGTCCAGGTTCCGATAGGTATTGCACTCGAATTTAGGACGAATGTCAACTATCAATCGATAAGCACACTTCTGTATCCTTAACCGAAAATATAGATTTTTGGCATACAAAGTTGTGGGTGCTTCCTCCTAGTTGCCTTAGTGCATACGAGATGCTTATAAAATGTTTAAAGTTGATTTGTTACCTCTCGGAGTGGCCAAACGTTAGTCAAGCTTATTTGTATTCTCACAAGTTAAATTATGCAATATCATTTACCACCAGGGGATGCATTCACACGTCAATCAAATGTTTGTTTATATCCTTTTTTCATGTGTTTTTTTTACCTTGTTGTGGTTCGGCGCGATTAGTTCCTGTGGAGTTTTGTCCCCCCTACTGCGAGACCCCTAAACAATTTTAAGTATAAAAAAACAAAGATTACACAGTATAAAGACTTTTTTTTCTGCCTGTGTGTTTTATTTTTGTGCAATTTGCGCTTCCGGAGAGTGAACGAGCGGCGCGTGCCCAGGTGTCGTGTTTCGTTTTTCCGAAGTGCTTTTTTCAGCGTGTTTTGCAAGAACAACGTTAGATTCTGACAGGTGTACTGAACAGAATCCTTGCGGGACGCATACTCCCAAAAGAGCACGCAGGCAGCTGTTGATAAAGGCGGGGTAGTCAGGCGCAAGGTGCGCGTCTTTTATGTAGTTTTGAGTGGCACATATAGCAGGGTGGTATCATTCGAAATTGAACATACGGGCTAGAGTGGGTATTTTCATTTACTTATAAAATAAATACATTAGAGCCCTCTTTCCGCAGTGTACAAATCCACTCTCGGGTTTATTCCACAACAAAAGGTAACTAGAGAAAGGTGGAATAGGCTGCTTGATTTTTGTACGCAGTCCTGTAGGTTATAGCAAATATGTAAAAACAAACACACTGACAGTAATTTTTATGTAAAGAAATGACGCATAAATTGTTTTTTTTTTTTGTTCTAAACTTAACTGCTTTGACATATTTTATGCAACAAATAAAAAAGGCCAAACATCGCACTTTCACGTTTTGGAGACATGGGAGCCTTGTGCCTTACAATTCATTATACATTTTACCTATTAAATATTATATGCTTGTATTCCTATACATCTGCTATGAACTGGTACCACTTTAGATTACTTTATTTTGACAAAATAGTTCATGTAAATTTTTAAACTTCATCAGAAAGTAAATTAAGCAGGAATCTCCGTGGAGTGGTGGTTAGTCTGCCGCCATGCCTTCCTTCCTTGGCGTCTCTGAGCATATGATGCTTGTAAATTACATTTGGCAGCAAACTCGAGCTAAACTTACTGGTACAGCACGCAGAGTTTTCAGAAATGCATGAGAAGAATTTCTGGTTAAAGTATATTGGTATACCTTATTGCAGCAGTGTTGTGAGGGGGCAAGTCTGACCTCAGCTTATCCCAGGGGCGGATCCAGAACTCCGTTTTGGGGGGGCGGGAAATTTCTTTTTCTTTTGTGCGTGTGGGGGGGGGGGGATCTGAAGTAAGATAAAGAGGACTACGGTTGCACCTTTTGTTTTAGCCGCCGTAGAACCACACTCCGCCGACGGCCCCTAGATGTGCGCCGCTGCGCCGACTTATTGGCTCCAAGCCATGCCTTGAAACCGACGCCACGGACATCAGTCTCGTTGAAGCAACGGAGTGGTTCTCCAAGTTCAGAGTACAAGTGTGCCTACTAGGGTGCGACCTACCTTATTTTGTACCCTCGTCTTTGAGTACCGAGCCTTCTGCCACCTGGCAGGCCGGTAGTCGGTTTTATTTCGAGGAGGGGGGGGGGGGGTCTTGACTTTGTTTGGCGGGGGGGGGGGGGGGGGGGGCGGCCGCTCCCGTCGCCCCCCCCCCCCCCCCCCTTAGATCCGCCCCTGGCTTATCCACGTCGACGTGCTTTTTCACACAGCAAAAACGTTGCTTTCGGTATATAGATATATTTTTTATGTACTACCATCATAAAGAGAGTTGATAAAATTTGTGAACGATAACCTTTGATAAAATTGAACACAAGCTAATTCGAATGTAAACATCTTGAGCCGAGGAGTCGAATAATAGCTGCATCACAAACACTGCCGGCTGCGGGTGTCGTCGTATAATTTTAAACAGCAGAGGAATACAGACAAGATGAGAGATAAAGAAATAATAATATATACTAACTAAGATGAACAAGAATATGCAGCCCGACTCTAGTGTTCTAATTAAAAGTCCCCCCGCCCTCGCACCGCACCTCCTGCCCTCAAGAAAATAAAAAGAAAAGAAACGTGTTTAGCCGTTGAAACAGCAGAGGGGTAGGGACAGCAATTTTTGTTTCAAATCGGCACGTCCACACCCCTCTCTCTCTCTCCTCCTCCCTCTCCGTCGCCACTTTTAGCCACCCCTTTACGTCCCAAACACTTCCTGCCCTCTGCCCTTAACGTTTAAAGGTTAAAAATCCACGCAGTAAACCCAAATTTCCAAACTACCCCTCTGCCAATGCGGGTGCACATATCTGTGTTCGATCAATTCTACAGAAAAACTAGAAAAGGGGAAGTTCAATTATACCAACTGAAATTTGACTTTAATGGAAACAACAAACAAAAATAAGAAAGAAATAGAAAACGCCTTTTGTAATAAAGCGAGTTCAAATTATGTCGAAATTCAGTTTTCAACGAAATCGAAAAAGTTGATATAAAGTATTTCGCGTAACAAAATTGATAACCAGTGTGCTGGTAACCGGTGTCCTGTTCCACATAGTGAATCAGTGAAATCAGTCTCTGGTAATAGTATGAACCGGAATGTTACTAAAACCAGCGTAAAGATGTGGGTTGTTGGTTGGCTGGTTGTGTTCCAGCAGTCCCTGTTCGCATGCCGTAGTTTATAAAAGCCGATTGACTACCATCTGCGACTCATTCTACGTGTGTGATGAACATGAATAACGAAACTCCGTCGCTATAGCCAGGATTGAAGGAAATATATCAACTAAAGGAGACGGAATCAGATAATTTACAGTTTCAACGCCTACTCTGCATGCCGAAAATTAAGCTGCTTCGCGCATCAAAGACGTCTAGTTCTAACTTAAAAAAGCACATCAATGTGAGTACGTTTCTCGATTATAATTTCTCTTCAACCCGCTTTTCACAATGTTCACAGATCACGGGTATTTTTTAGAATTTGCTGATGTTTCACTGACCTCGTTGCTTTATGCCAGTGCTAGCGCTCCCAGAACTTCTTAATAAGTTCATTAAAGCATTCCGGAATCATGTCGACCATGGTCATAATCTAATATATTAAGCAGGTGGGCTAATATTGAATAGTTTTCTCTTTCATGAGACCGAAGGCATGTTTGTAAGCGAACACATCTCTGCCAAACATATGTACTCGAACACAAAAGTAACGTAAAAGTAACGTTCGTTATTTTTGAAAAGTAACGGTAACGGTATCTCGTTACGCTTGTAAAAAAGTAACGTAGCTCAATAACGCGTTAATTTTTACCAAACTAACGAGTAACGCTATTTCGTTACTTTTATTTGGTAACGGGCACAACACTGATTTGAACCCTTGTCCTTGAGTACCGAGCCTTCTACCACCTGGCAGGCCGGTAGACGGTTTTATTTCGGGGGGGGGGGGGGGGGGTGACTTTGTTTGGGGGGGCGGCCGCTCCCGTCGCCCTCCCCCCTTGGATCCGCCCCTGGCTTATCCACGTCGACGTGCTTTTTCACACAGCAAAAACGTTGCTTTCGGTATATAGATATATTTTATGTCTACCATCATAAAGAGAGTTGATAGAATTTGTAAACGATAACCTTTGATAAAATTGATTACAAGCTAATTCGAATGTAAACATCTTGAGCCGAGGAGTGGAATAATAGCTGCATCACAAAGACTGCTGGCTGCGGGTCTCGTCGTATGGTTTTAAACAGCAGAGGAATACAGACAAGATGAGAGATAAAGAAATAATAATATATACTAACTAAGATGAACAAGAATATGCAGCCCGACTCTAGTGTCCTAATTAAAACTCTCCCCTCCCCCCTCGCACCGCACCTCCTCCCCCCAAGAAAATAAAAAGAAAAGAAACGTGCTTAGTTAATGGCGTTGAAACAGCAGAGGGATAGGGGCAGCAATTTTTGTTTCTTATCGGCACGTCCACACTACTCTCTCTCTCTCCTCCTCCCTCTCTGTCGCCACATTTAGCCACACCTTCACATCCCAAACACTTCCTGCCCTCTGCCCTTAACGTTTAAAGGTTAAAAAACCACGCAGTAAACCCAAATTTCCAAACTGCCCCTCTGCCAATGCGGGTGCACGTATCTGTGTTTGATCAATTCTACAGAAAATACTAGAAAAGGGGAACTTCAATTATAGCAACTGAAATTTGACTTTAATGGGAAACAAAAACAAAAATAAGAAAGAAATAGAAAATGCCTTTGGTAATAAAGCGAGTTCAAATTATGTCGAAATTCAGTTTTTAACGAAATCTAAAAGTTTGATATAAATTATTTCGCGTAATAAAATTGAATTGAAGTGGCACCAGCCGATAGCGCATTATAGGCATGTAGGCATAGGGCATCTAATAAGCAAAAAAATATAATTAATCCTAAGATGCAGGGCTTTAAATATGTCATCAAAACTTCAAAGGTGCTATGTTTGGCATTTTTTATTTATGGGATAAAATCCGCCAGTGCATGTTAAATTAAAAGCAAAACAAGGACAAGCAGTTTACGTTTGAAGATTTAACAACTGTGAGTGTATTTGTTCCTACATCATTTTAACAACCGACAAAACTGGGAACAAAAATAAAAACAGTCTAAATGTCGGATTTCAACTTTATCCTCTTCACTCTTTGATGGAAAAAAAAATTTAATGCTAATACGGTCATTGCGGAAACGGGGCTATAATTTAATATGTATTGAGGCAAATTATAATACCCACCCCTACACCCATGTTTGATTTCAAATAAAACCACAAAACACCACCTCTTCTATGTAGATAGAGGAAGTTTTCTTGGGCATAACAATTTTGTTTCAAAAAGCTGAGAAATCTACACTAATTATGTTTCAATAGGTGAGTCTAACAACCAGGGGGGTATAATATACGGAGCTAATTGTCACAATATTAAGTAAATAATGTCTAATGTGTTTTTTATTCTTTTAAAGTGCGAAATAATACGTATACTTTCATTAAAAACTTGCTGAGCGTCATCTGAAGCCACTACAATAGTATATAAAAAATGTGGACCACGTAGGAACCACGGTGGTGCTCTAAAGGTATACAATTGTGTTTGATAATCTTATCATCCATGTTTTGCATTTAACTCCGGGGAGTTCTAAGCGATTCTGGAACCACGTTTATGTCAAAACTTAGGATCAAAATAGGTCGTTCTTGTTGTTTTATTAAAATGGACACTTGGAAAGTGTTGAATTTAAATATCTTATACATATATAAGGTACCGCATCATACTATTTGTAACGTATGCACAAGGTACAATGTTACCTAAACTTAACGCCGTCACAAGGTGTATCGTTTTATTGTGCGTTTTCTGATATTCTTTGGCCTGCCGGTGAAACTACGTCGTAAAATGTTGACTTCATGATCACAACCCACCCCAAGAAAAAATATTACAGCTGCTGCAATTTGCAATTTTGCTTTGAATGGCCAACAATATATCAATATTTAGGTATTTGAGTGGTGGCGTTATGTTTGAGGAGACCTGTACACCTTACACGACATTGGGTCTAAGTTAAGAGAATAAAAATACAACAAACGCTTCTAAGGACGCTGTGGTATGGCGCCTATTAAACATTCCCAAAACAATTTATTCGAAAATGCATCGTCTAAGCGCTATGCATTCTAAACATGAAGATACAAATAGTGCGTAAATATTTTTAAAGCAAATATTCTAGAGCGGAAGAACCATTACTGAGTTGCCACGCAGAACATTTTTTATACCTATATTTTTGTTTTATTATACAAGTAATCCTTAGTACAATTTTATCGCGATTATATATACATTCTCAAAATACTTACAAATTCCTCCTAAAGCGAGCATCCACACTGGTCGGAACAGCATCATAATTTATTGGACAGGGCTAATAGAAGACTAACATATCTCAGTAATTTCATGGCCTTTTATGTAATTTGCGCTTGACGCAACTGGAAGGAAAACAATGGTTTGCATGCCGGAAAGGCTGAAGCCAAATAAAAAACAATAAAAGTCAATGTGCGCAAGCCTTGAATACTTGCATATCGCTTCCGTGTTAATTTGTATACTAATGAAACCTTGTTGCCTTGCAATCTTGCTATGCATGATCATTGTTGCACGGGGATTCTTATAACAATCGCAATATAACGTTTTGTAAAATTAGGAATTCTCGAACAAACCTCATGGTTGAGATTTGCAAGAACCTTCAAGACATCGGCAACAAACGTCGTGCAACGTGGCTTTTTGTATTGTTTGCATTTTTTTTTATTTCTAATGTGGCAATAAACGATCGCTCATGTTGATATTGCAAATTTGTAGAAGTTCAAAGTAGTAGGCAAACGCTTAAAGATGAGGTATTGGTGAAAATAGATACATTTGTTTAAACGCTAGGCCTGGGCACTGATTTTTAAAATATTTAGTCGTATTAATATCCATAATTTAGTTGCGTTATTCATCAATTAGCAGGTTTCGTTGCTTTCTAGGCATACCCAGGTAGCAGACCATGTCGGCCGATACTGGCATTACGTCGGCCAGTACCGGGAGCTGTACGGCGGATCCCGGCCAGGGACGCCGGTAGGAAACCGGCCCCGGCCGATATCGGCGACTCATTGTCTAAACTGGCCAGTACCAGCCGGAAAGTTTCTGATACCGGCCGACATCGTTTTCTTGCTGTCGTCACCGCACAGTCTAGCCATGAAGATCCAGATACTGGCTGATATCGTTTTCTTGCTGTAGACACTGGCCAGTCTAGCCATGGAGTTTCCGGTGACTGGCCGACATCGTTTTCTTGCTGTAGTCCCCGGCCAGTCTAGCCGTGGAGTTCCCGCTGACTGGCCGACATCGTTTTTTTTTTTTTTTTTTTTCTGTAATCACCGTTTAGTTGAGCCACGGGCTTCCCGGTGACTGGCCGACATCGTTTTCTTGCTGTAATTGCATGCCAGTTCAGCCACGTAATTCCCGCACACTGACCAGCTTCGTTTTATCGCTGTTTTACTGGCCATTCCAGCCATGCAAGTTTTGACAAGTAACCGACATAGCTTTTTTACTGATATAGAAACTATATCATGGTTAGAAATGACCGTTATGTTGGACATGTCTTCAATATGCTAAAAGGTGACACCTAAAATTATACTTACCCTAATATTAACGCCGCGTCATCAATAAACCGGTCAAGAAAGGCTTATTTCAGTTTTGTTAAATAGGACACACCAAACATTGCTATAAAATGAAAGTTTAGCTTGGTTTATACCTATTAATCTTCGTCACAATTGGATCAATCGTGTCAGAAACCATCGAAGACAAAAAGTTTCAGATGATATTAAAATAAATTGTGAAAGCAGTTTTTTTACTAGTTTAAAGTGCACATATTTAACTACAACGAAGGAACAATTCTTTCAAATTAATTTTTTGCAAAGTATGGTTTTTAGTGCGCACCAAGACAGGCCTCCATCAACGATCCCGCCTACTACAATCAGACCGGTATATGTACAGAGTTTGGCCATTCTTTGGGAAGTATAGGAGACAAATGAGGAGGCGTCATTGGCCGAAAGCGGGCTGGGCGAGTTCCAGGGCGTCTTCCAAAATTCGAATGTGGCCAACCAGGAGCCGGAAATAATACTATGCCGGTGGTCACGAGAAGCGAAATTAATAAGTGCGTCGAAGTAACTCTCGGTGACAGAAAATATGGTGCATGTGATGTTTCAATCACTCTCATCCCTCTCATCCAAGATCATGGTGGAAAGCGCAACTAACGGAACGATCGACATAATCCATACGCCAGGCGCCGAGGCCGGGAATCTGCCGTCCGAGCCACTGATTTCTAAGACAATTGCTGGATCGCGCTTTCCCGCGAATAAAGCCACCGGACGGCCATCTTGTCTGTCGAAAAATCACGTTTTGGAGCGTTGCGGAAGCTGGCGGCAGCGTGCTGAAGGCACGTTCTTCACTCGTTCGTCATCGTTCGCCAAAGATGTTCTTTAAAACACTGTGTCAGCCGTTAGACTTGCCGTTGAGAATACGTGGAAATTTTTACTTAAGCGCAGTGCCGAAGGAAAAAGGCACAACTCGTCGAAAGCAAGTTTCGCCGGTCTCGCGGCGTGATCAAAGCTTCCTTGGCACGCCGAAGCGCTACGTCTCTGTGCCTTCGCACGCTTGGATACCGATGAAGAATCGCCGCCGCGGCAACGTTTCGGAGGTGTGTCGCACTTATGTGTCTTTGCATCATATTTCGGCCACGAAGTTCTGGATCGTCCAGCTGTTCCGGCGAGTTGCTATCAAGAAAGGGAGGAAAACAATCTGTATGGTTGCTCTTATGCACTATTAACCATGGCTATGTTCCAAATCTACTCTAATGGATCACATGGCAGCACAAATAGAGCAAGGCTGTGGAGCAAGGAGGGTTTTCAATAACAAAACTACAAGACGGCGAGAATGAAAATTTTTGAAGCGCGGCCCATACGGATGTGTGAATCTGTTGACCAAACACAATTAGGCCAGCTACGCTCAAACGTCAAGTACAATAAAGTAGGTTGATAAGGAGCCAGCACTGATCAGTGATGAAGAGCTGTTGAGCGTGGTATTCTGTAAACTGTCTAACAACGAAAAAAAAAGACGTTCCTTCCCCCCTCTTGCGTCGCCACTGCACGCTGGATCAAGCTTGTTGCTGGACCTCGAGTACCGCAAGTATACAGTCGTCAGAGTAAAGTAAAACGCTGGTCCAGAGGCACATACGGCTTCACGCACATTGCATTCGCAAAGCACGTCCACACGGTGTCGATTCTTGATCGGTATCCAAGCGTGCGCAGGCACAGAGACACAGCGCTTCGGCGTGCCAAGGAAGCTTTAATCACGCCGAGAGACCGGCGAAACTTTCGTTTGACGAGTTGAGACCTTTTCCTGCGGCACTGCGCTTCCGAAAAAAAAAAATTCACGTGTTCTCAACGGCAGGTCTCATGGCTTACACAGGGTTTCAAAGAACGTTTTAGGCGAATGACGACGAACGAGTACAAGACATCTCTTCAGCACGCTGCCGCCAGCCTCCGCAATGCTCCAAAAACGCGATTTCTCGACATGCAAGATGGCCGTCCGGTGGCCTCACTCGCGCTGCTGCTGCAGCCATGCAGCGACCAAGCGGGGATGCGCAATCCAGCCCTTTCCCCTGGCAGAATCCGAGCGCTCCGCGCTACGGGTCGTCGAGCGGTTGGGCCTCCGTGAGCGATCGGTCATGTGATGCATTCCAGTGGCACGCGATGCGGAGTAAATCGAGCGTAAAGCAGGGAACACATGAGCGGCAAAAACAGACGCCGCACGTTGATTCCCATAGCAACAGCTCAGGACGTTGTGACGGGGACCTATGCCTAGCCGCCACGTCACAGCGTGTTGCCATTGAAACTTACAGTTGCCATGGAGACTGACACGTTTTTTCACAGCGGCGCCCCTTTTTGTCGCTCATGTGTTCCCTGCTTAATGCTCTTAGCACCACCGCTTTCAGAGCGTCTGCCGTCGTTTTTTTAGCAGTTTCGGTTCGCATCGTTATCTTGCTGAAAGCATGAAGTTCGGTTCGGAACTTCATGCTTTGACAAACATTTTGATTGTTTACTACTTTATTAACGGTGATCCCGACGCGTCAAGACACAATTTATTTTTCCTTCCAGTTATTTAAAAACCCGATGAAGGCAACAACAAGTAACTTTTGTACGAGCCGTAGTATGCAATTAAGCAACTACGACTTATATATAAAGTTTAACCCCTACAAATTGGAGAAGGTTGAATCATTAAAGTTCCTGGGTATATGGTTTCATGAACACCTGAATTGGACAACTCATGTGTGCAAGTTGTCCATCACACTCTTCAGATCAATTGGCACAATACACAAATTAAGATATTTATTACCAACATGGCTTAAGTGTCAATTACACTATGAACTTGTTCACTCTCATTTACATTACTGCTCAATGGTTTTGGGTACGACAACTAAAAATAACCTTGAAAAACTACTAGTGCTCCAGACAAAATCGATCCGATCTATCGAGTGTTTAAGTTATAACGATCACACATCTGCTTATTTAAAAAAAAAACAAAAAAACATCGCTTGCTTACTATATAACAGTTAATAATGTTCAATTTTACAAAAATCATCTTTCATTATCTCAAAACTGACAAGGAGTCATGTCACACCCAATTTCCCTTAAGAGAAACTCACTACAACTTAAGACGTTTGGATTATGCTAGAGGTCAAACACGTAGGAGCTATGGTGAACAAATATTAACACAGCAAATTCCCCAACATCTAAACATGCATCAACAAATTTTCGAAATAGCTGAAGGAGTAATTTCAATGTACGTTCAAAAAAAAAAAAAAAGAATAAAGAATTATATTTTGAAGCATGAATATTATATTGTCTAAAAATAGGTAAACAACCTTGTTTGTTTGTTTTTTTCCTGTTTTTTTTCTTGATTTTTTATTGTTTTTATCTGTGTTGCCGCTCTGAAAGCTGTAAGGGGCTCCGGGACCTTGGTCAGGTGCTAATAAGTACCTTTTGTTCCTGCCACCCCACTTCTAAATGGCTAATAAATGAAATGAAATGAAATACCAAACAGGTACGCCGTAACGATCGTCATCTCCGAGGGCGAGTTCTATCTGTGGAGTATTTGGCGTATTGTCTTCTAACTATTCCAGAACTTCGGCTTCGGCGAGTTGGTAATTCATGATACTGCTTCACAGCGCACAAGATCAGACACACTTAAAAGAAATTTCACGCACACAAAGGAAGAACTCTCACACAGCGCTGTTTGAGAGTTCTTCCTTTGTGTGCGTGAAATTTCTTTTAAGTGTGTCTGATCTTGTGCGCTGTGAAGCAGTATCATAACTATTCCAATTACATTACAGAGACCACACACCGAACAAACGACCACTTATGGCCTGAATGTCCAACGAGATTGAATGTCCAACGAGCCTGAATGTCCAACGAGACGAAAGATCCAATCGAGACGAAATGTCCATCGAGCCTGAATATCCAACGAGACGAAAGATCCAATCGAGACGGAATGTCCAACGAGCCTGAATGTCCAACGAGTCTGAATATCCAACAGATACGGAATGGTTGGATTACTGATAGTTACGGGGGTGAAAAACGCGGTCGATGAAACGGGGAACCAGACGTTTCGGTGCGGAATTCTCGGTACGCGGTCGTTTCGGTACCGCGGGCTTTTCAGTACCGGGCTTTTCGATGCACGCGCTGTTTTGGTGCTCCGCTGAGCTTGTCCCGCTGACGTTGCCTGTGAAGTCCCTCGAATAAAACTAAAATTATGCTAGTGTATTTCGTAGACTTCAGAACACCCAAAAAGCAATACATTTATTGTTCGTTTTATATATCTAATATAAAGATAATTTCTATAATTAAAAAAATGACGTGCAAAAAGTCACACATGCTACAAGATCAAAGACCGAACTCGTTGACATTTGACAATCGGTCACGCATTTGCTTTTGAGAAAGTCGTAACTCTGACATGGAAACAAACGTGGGGTCCACGAGAGTTCTTAGAATCGTCAATCTTGCTTATCCTTAGCCACAGTATTCTTTTCGTATTGTACGGGTTGCTGTATTTTCCTTACTAGTGTTTCTGGTCGCGCACGCGCAAAGATGATGTCATCCGCGTGACGAGTTTGAAAGTTTTAGAAATTTCTGATTTGACTTCTCGGTCGCCAGAAACAAAAATTCGATCCTCATACAAAAATCAGTAATAAAATACAGTGTTGATTCAATTAAGCCTTTGTGCAGGTGAAGTCCTAATGTGGTGAGCTTTTGTAAGGAGCAGTCGGCACATTGACGCTTGTCGCGACGATTAGTTTCGTATGCTTCGGCCACCAAAGCGATTGCTGTCGCTGTGAACCATGTGTTAAGCAACAAGAAGGTAATGTTAGTAATTAATAAAATAATTTTTAGAATTCGCTTCCGTCATTTCCGCTCTGCCTTTTCTGCTCACGTGGCATGCAGCAATCGCACCGATACGAGCCCTGGTACCATACCGAGGCTGCGATCGGATTGCAACTGGTTGCAAAGCCGCAGCGAGAGTAAACCGCGATTTATTCATATGCGCACATTACAACTGAAAATATGACCACAAGATCAGGCGGTCCGTCCCTCACTCGGTTTTCCTAAATACCATTATTCTAGAGTCGCGAGTGAACATATTCAAGTAGAACCCGGCTTTTATAATTTTGAACGACGCGGGTACGATTCACTATGGAACCCTTGTAAATTCTGAAAGCTACATTTATCATCCTCTCTTTTTCGGAAAGAGGGCATGATTGTTGACTCCCACTGTTCCCGTCTATCTAGACACCCTAATCAACTTTTTTCTGCAGTTCGAAGAATGGGCACTTTCGACCCATACTCCGTTCTGCGAATTGGCCTTGGACGAATTGCCATATTCGACGAATTGTCGTTCTTTTAGTTGTCCAGAGACCAACGGGCTTTCGACGAATTGGCCGGATTCGCAATGCAATACGCTTCCTCTACTAAAATTGACAGCCAGTGAAACGATCTATTGTTATAATCACACAGGATGTAGGCTATTGGTACATCGGGGCGTGAATTTTAGAGTTCTTACCGGCGGCTTCGGGCCATTAAGCAGATCTGTCAAGATTACGATTTTCTTTCGAACACCGCCCTCTTCTAGGTTCAAACAAAAGAAGCAGTAGTTATATTGTTCCCGACGAAGTTTCTGAATGCACTGCACTCTTCGGGTTTGTCCCCGTACAGCCCAAGTGTTCTTTGTCGGTTTGGACCAACTAACTTTCACGGCCCACGTTATGTCTTTAGTGCGTTAAGCCAGGTGTGAAGAAATACAATATTTTAACCGAATTGCCAGCGTTTCGACCCCGCGTCCCATTCAAGGACGCCAACTGCCCTCTAAGAGAAAGTTGTTTTTGTTCCGGTATAGAAGGTAGCAGTTTCTGAACATATCGTACTTTGGGGGTTATTCCCGTACAGTCTAAGTTTGCTTTGTCAGCAGGTACCTGTGATGTTTGAACCAATCAAATGTCATTCCCGCTCTCTTGTCTTCGGGTGACAATGGAGTAAAAGAATACTTACACAAAGACGTGTTCTCGTGGCGTTCCGTTCACAAACGCCAATACATTCTTCCCTCTGCCGGTGGACATCGTCCAGTTCCGGCTTGCACATGCACAAGTATCTTCGTACATTTTCGCTGCTATAAAAAGGAAAAAAACTGTAAGCCCTGCACACACTTCTAGTTTTTCAACCTCCGGAGTAATGCAAGCGTGACACTTTGCATTGCGTAATGCCACAACGCAGAGGTCATTTTTTGGTCTAAACGGATGTTCCGCCTCATCATTCGCTGAGCTGATTTGGTAGATCGCAGAGATTGTCTCTTTAAGTGTTTTGCAGGTAAGGAAACACGCAGGCATTTCTTAGAGTGCATGCTTTTTCGAGTTCGATTTTGTCAAAGAAACTGTGAAGTATTATTAATGTTTACTTTGGAGTGAGTTACTTTTTCTCTTTGTGGAAAGACTGCAAAAGAGGCACATACAAAATCTGCAAGTGTCAGTGTCAGCAGAGGCTGTCACGTGTTTTGTTGCCGATTCACGCCTCGAGTGTTCGAACGTCATAACAAGGCTCCGGGTCTAGCAATGCTGGGAGCACGTCAGTGTTGAAGTTCGAATCGCCGTCACCTACATTCTAGAAACAAAGTTCCTTTTTTTCAAATGCTTGGAGGTGGAATTCGTATTCCTTCATCGCAGTTACCATGTGTTTTCTTTTTGTGACTGCAGAATGAAAAGTGGAGCCCGCGCAGGATGAGCGCTGCCCTTGGTGCCCCCAACGTTTGTGCCATCGCATAAGAGGTCGAGCAAGCCTGTGATTCAGTACAAGAGCCAGCGGTGGCCCAATGCTGTGCTCGAATTCTCCTACAAAGGTGCAAATCGTAGAGACCCATGCGTCAAATACTATAGATGCATCAGTTGCTACAAACTCAGCAAGCAGGCGTCGAGTGAGAAATGCCGCGTAGCCTACCTTACTTAACGTAACGGGGTCATGGCGACAGATCCTGACCACCCAGCGACTCCCCACAGTTGCAACCCGAACGAAGACGCCGATGCAGCCTCTGTTCTCTCCAGGCGTTTTATGTACGAAGTCTCTACGGACGTGCGCCAGAGCCGGAAAAGACCCCGAGAGGCTTTTGATGAAGCAGTGTCATCAGTCAATGAGCGCTTTCATGAGTACGAAGGCGATGTTCAAAGAGACATACAAGCCAACCTAAACAGTGGGTACGGATTTGCATTGAAGAGGCGGGCCTTGTCAAGAAACCGACATCACAACAGCCTAAAAGGCAACACCATCGCCGCCATACTGCCTGAACTTCGCATCACGAAATACTCAAGGCCATTTCTGCAGCTGGAGTGCAAGACAGAAGGCAGGCGGCTGCTGCTCTTTTATGCTGATAAGGACTTGGAAGCCCTCGTGAACGTGGATTATATTTTGGGCGACGGAAACTTCAAGTATAACCCAACCGAATTTCACAATCCTGGCCAACTGTATACCTTACACGCGGTCGCGAAGGAAGAAGCCCACCCAGTTGTTTATGCCTTGATGCAATCTTTGGACGTTCAGGCGTACGAGGTCCTTTTCGGTGCCTTAAAGGCTTCGATAATAAGCAAGTACGGACATTCAGGAACACTGGAGACCTTAACCACGTGGCTCTTTGTCTACGAGTCAGCAGCGATTCAGGCAGTAACCAACACATTCCAGACCGCCAGGGGGCCTCCGAAAGGAAGATTACTACACAAGCTTCTCCGTGTGTAGTCTTCAATTAAATTTAGCTAGCTTGTTTTCCCATTTTTGAAACTTTAAATACTGAAACTACAAACAGCATCCGGCACGCACCAGCAAATAACTCATGGACCACTTCGTAATCTTCTTATCTGCCTACGGAATCTCAGTTGGGCGGCTTCACCGCAAAAAGCCACGTGAAGACTGCGTTCGGCAAACTAGAACAAAAATATGACGCGTGTGCACATTAGGAAACCGTAGGCCTGTACTGTGCCTAAAATCTGAGCTACCGAAGCAGCTTATCATTAAAACGCAAACGTCTAAGTTTTTTTTATTGATGACCGAGCTTTTCATATTCTGAAGCCCAAAACATAATGAAGAGATACGAGTCGAAGCTTTGAGGCATCTCACATAAATAACAACAAAAAAAGGTGTATAAAAATATAACAATGATTTGGCGTTATATATATATTTTTCTATTTACAGGTACGCGGTTGTGCGTTTCACTTCGCAAAGGCCCTGAACAAGAAGCGTGACGAATTGGGACTTAGGACCTTGTGTCGCGACGATGTCGATGTGAACCAATTCTTCATCAGGCTGCGACATCTTCTCTTCGTGCCGGACGACTTCAGACTTCAGTTTGCTGGGGACCTGCTCGCCGCCATGCCACACCAACCACCACTGCACGCAGCACGGCTGGAGCAACTGGTCCGCTACTTCACGAACTTCTGGGTATCGCACAACGTTGTCAAAGAGATCTGGGGCCAGTTCGAAAACCGAGGACCAAGAAGGACAAACATGGTAGAGGGCTGGCACAACGGGCTGCACAGTTTTCTCGGCAGCCGCCATCCTGATCTTGCGGAGTTTATTCAGTTTCTGCAAGTATCGCAGCACGCAGCACAAAACCGCTTGCAGGCTTTGTTGTTAGACCCCCTGGCTGTAGCCAAACCAACCACCAGCGCCGTTGTCAACAGGAACCTTCTGCTGCACGCCGAGATGGAGGCGTTCGCGTCCTTCATCAGCAGTCAAGCTCCCGCGTACCAAGACGTCATTAACTACCTCGATAGGATCGCGAGCTTCGGAGTGCTTCCAGAAGCAAGTTAAATTAGATGGCTTCTAAGAACTACTATGCATGTCCCATGCAAAAACAATTGCGTACTGCGTGATACCAGTACTCTCGCTCTAGTGTGTGCCATACGAACCTACTGGAAGGGAATGCATGCGTATGTAAACTACTGGCAACTGCAGTGTACCGTGAGTAGTTGTCTGTTCCAAAGATAAACAAACAAAAATAAAAAAACATTTAATTTACACAATTGTTCTGCATTTACTTATGGGCTGTCGGGTCCCACCACCAACCAACCCCGTGAATTTATAGGCGCGTTAGATGTAGATTTTGTTTTAAAAAAAATATATCTATATTTTTTTTTATCAGTAGGAAATTATGCTTATGCAAACTGCTGACGCCTTGCACAACAGCTCCCAAAGCTTCTTCCAAAAATTTAAATACTGACCCTGCGCACAGTTAGTGGCGCTGGCGAGTGGTAATGTGCTCACAACGACTGAACTAGAAATTACTGGGATCTGAAGCGCGGCTTTGATAGACGTCCCCCAATTGCGATGCACTAGAACACCCGGACACTGCATCCCTATTATACTGTATATTTCAAATTGGCTGACGTATGTCATTGAAACATTTGAACTGCCAATATCAAATGAGCGTTGGGCGTCTTGCGTTTCCTATAGATGAAATTGGAATATTTGTGTCTGCTCTGTGTTTTTCTGGCGGCTCGTCAACGTCGGCTTCAGTGGCATGACATTTTAGTATGACAAAAATACGGCAATGACTGCAGGAACCCGGATTAAATATCCACACAAGTCTGTATATTTAACGAGACAAATTATTCTACCACACGACAGCCGAGACGGAATGTCCAACGTGCCTGAATGTTCAACGAGACAAAAGATTCAATCGAGACGGAATGTATAACGAGCCTGAATGTCCATCGAGACGAAAGATCCAACCGAGATGGAATGTCAAACGAGCCTGAATGTCCAACGAGACAGAAGGTCCAACCGAGACGGAATGTCCAATGTGCCTGAATGTCCAACGTGCCTGAATATCCATTATTGGATCTTCCGTCTCGTTGGACATTCCGTCTCGTAATCCAAACGACATACCTAGCTCTTCATTCGAATAGGCGAACACAATGTCTTCGACGTAACGCGCTTCTGTCTACGCGCTCGAAATGCCGAGAAAAAAACAAGTGGAAAGGAGGTGACTACCGACTAAATCGCGTCTCGCGACGTCAGTATTGTTCTCTTCCTTTTTTTTCGTGCAAAATTCATTTTTTGCTTCGCGTGTCCCAACCAGAATGTAGAAAAAAAGAAAAATTAGTGGCTTTTTAAGATATTTTAATGTGCGATAAATGGAGCAGTTCGGACGCTTCGGGAATAAACTTCGGTGTGTAGATGAAATCAGTATACCGACAAACACAGGTTATCCCGCCAGCGGTAAGACAATGAAGTGAGTTGACATTCTGCGGCAAGAGAATGCCAACGACCTCTCCCCCCCCTTTTTTTTGTTTCTTCGCAGTGATCGCGTTTGCACTCAACAGATGTTCGCATGTTGTTGAGGTAGCCGGGAAAACACAAGAATTTAGCTACTGGCACCACTCCAGGAAGTAGGAAGCTCTAGCGATACCACGTAGTAGACAAGTCCTGCGCATAATGTCATTGTTCGTGGATCGCCGATCCACATCAAAAAGCAAACAGGCTTATTTTTTTATATTTTTTACATTTTGGGTTCTAGGTATTGTATTGAAAAATCTGACGCTTGTCTGTAGACTTCCTGTATATCTCTGTTAGTAAATTATTCCCAAGTTTTTTAACGTTACCATCGAGAATGTTCGTGGTGTTGACGGAGTCATTGCACGTAAATTTAATTGTGCGGTGACAGCCATTAAGGTAACCCAGAAAGGAAAGAAGTTTTTTTTTTTTTGTGTCGTTCCAGATTATACAAATATTGTCAATACAACGAACATGTACGGCCGGCTTCTTAGTATACGACCAAATAAGGGTGTTTTTATTAATTTACCCATAGAGATATTAGCATAATTCGGGGACATCCTTGATCCTATGGCAGCGCCTTGAATTTGCAAGTAATGAGTGTCGTTAAACGCAAAGCTATTGCATTCTAAAACTAATTCTCATTAGCGCAAGATACAGTCGCTATGTGCAAGAGACAAAGGGTAGAGAGAGAGGAACTCCTCGACGGTGCTGCCTTGACGGTCCCCGTCGTTTCTTACCAGCCAGCTTATCCAATTCCGGCTTTTACTTCATCCGAAGGCTTCATGAGCTTGACACCTTGTTTCGCGGTCTCCGCCGCCAGCACGATGTTCTCCGTTTCCTGCAATGCCATCTGTTCTCGTAGCATGCGGTCTAACATGTTTCGAAGAAAAATTGCGCCTTTCTCTTTTTCATAAAATATTTTTTTTCAAAACCCAGTGCTCAAACAGGAACTCTTTTTACAGCCTTCATACCTTTCATCCTGGGTTCATCACCAGTACAAAGTTGCCATATCTCATTGCAGCACTGACATATTTTTTTATTATTTCTAGCCAGATACTTGTTCAGGATGAAAACACCTTCCTCCACACATCGCCGCGATGGAAGATGTTTCTGCTTTCAAGGCAGTCATAATTGACTACTTTTATAAATCTGCAATTTGTTGATTTGTTGATTTATACTTTTTCTTTTGTTTTGTTGTTGTTTTCTATTTAATGTACTATGAATTGATCATTTGTACTTTGTAAACCCATTGTACCCACCCCCCTCTGTAACGCCCAATAGGCCCTGAGGGTAATGAAATCAATAAATAAATAAAATAAATAAATAAAACATGTCGCCGAATATGCATTTATCGGCCAGCTGCCGATGTTCCACGATGAACGGCTGCAGATCGGCTCACCCGTCGTTCTGAACCCTCGTGAAGAATTTGAAGCTTTCAGCTATCTTGTTCGGTCTCGGTGCGTAAAATATTTCGATCACTTGAGCGTAGGTTAACTCTTTAACCTTCCTTGCGCTCAACGCCCGCTCAAGACCTTGATTGCTCTTGAGCCAATTTTCGAAACAGCGCTCTTTTCTTTAGATTGTTCCCGATGCCCTTTCCCTCGAAGTAGGACTCAACGCGGATAATATACGAAGTCCACTTATCTCTCGCGTCTTCAAACTGTGGTATTTGGTACGTCAGCTGCAGACTCGGAGTTGTGTCCCTCGACCTCAGAGGTTGGTTAGGAACTCGTCGCCATTGCTAGACATTACTCTAGACGTTGCTGAAGCCCTTTATTCTGTGTACAGTCGTCGACCAATTTTTCGGACTCGGAGAAGATCTCGAGATAGTCCGAATAATCAAGCCGTCCGAAAAATCGATTTCAGCCAAAATATCGAATTTCCGCGTATATTCCGCTGCCTATTGTCCACTTTCCACTTGCTTCATGTGAATTTTAAATTCTCGTGCAACTTCCATTTTATATTGTTCACTTTTCTCTTGTTTGTTGATCTGTTTGATCACGACGCTGCACTTCGTTGGCGCCTTCTTTGGCACAAACAGCGAAGTTGAAGTTGGCGCCATTTGGCTCTATTTGAAGACAACATTTAGTCCACCAAGCTCGCTTCCATAATAAGCATATCGGCAAAAAAACCTTCGCGCTCAAACACCACAAGAACGGCAGACTCGCGGTCGCACCTCGCGGTCGCACTCGGACGCACTTTTCTCGTGGTCGCACTAGAAAAACACGGACCACGAGAAGAACTAGAATAACCATAAGCAGACGGCGGTCATGTTGGCTATAGCCAAGCCGGAAAACCCGACTACAGCCTCAACCTAGCTTGTTTATTGCGTAGGACGTGGCATCGAGGCTACAGGGCAAAATCAAAACAACCAAAATGGCGGCGACTAGGCTCACGGCGCTACTGCGGCGGCTGTTTTGCGGCTGTGAACTGAGGAAACCACGGAAAGTATGTGCGAAATATCGAGCAATAAGCTTTATGGCGTCCGAAATTTCGGCCAATGTTATACATTGACTCTATGGGGTGAGTGACGGTTCTGCGATAACGTCCGAATAATCGGACGTGTCCGAAATATCGGCGTCCCAAAAATTGGTCGGCGACTTGCAACTATTTAAAACGAGGTAAGTACATTGTACCGACGGGACATCGCCGGATCGGTGAGACCATGGAGTTTGATCTGGTTGGCGCGTCCGCTCACGAGACTCTTATTTGTCGTCAACGTTAGTGTGCTCCCACGCACGCGGAAACAAGATGCTGTCTGAGACACAGCACTTTAGAACCTTACTTTTTTAGCGCACTTTTTGTATGTATCTGGCTCTATCTTGTTCACGCAATTGTTGACCTCTATCATATAATCATATAGTATCTGTCTCCAGTGTTGGGAAGTACTTGAAGTACATTGTACTAAGTTAAAGTACTACTTCTAGTAGGTTTAGGAAACTTGTACCTTACTTGAAGTACATTCTCTGAGTATGTACTTCTACTTTACTTAAAGTATTTTTTTCTGGTAATTTCCGAGGAAAGTACAATTCCCGACTTCAAAGTACATTCTCCAAATTTGGTGTGGTTAAATTTGTATCACGAAGTGATGCTTTGTCAACTCTGAAGAAATACTGGGGGGATATTGTACTAAGGTATATGTACAGATGGTAGCGAAACTTGGGCCAAAACACGGTACAAAACAAATTGCCAGCGACATCAACCTACTGGGTCACGTGGTTGCGGTGCGTTTGAAGCGCGACTAGGAGACGTTATGGCAAACGATATACAAATAAAATTATATTAAATTAAATTATAGTAAGTTGTAATTTTAAATTTTGTATATTACTGTTAGTTATCTGAAATAAGCTTTATTGCCCTCGAAAAAATCAGAAGTAGCTTATTTACTAATAATATACTAACTTGTTCTTAGCGCCCTCTGAACTCCACAAGCAACAAGGCTGGCTTGTGATAGTGAATTTGAAGAGACCTCGTGCTGCGGGAAAAGGCCGGCTTTTGACGTCCGTCTGCTTGTTGTTTCTCAGGACTCCACGTTATTTTTGAATTGTCCTACCGGTACTTTACACAGTTTGAAAAGTTTTGTTTGCTCAGCGTGATTACCCCAGTTACGTGCGCGGGAGCGTAACGTCAGAGTGATATAGGATCAGTCGCCTTCGTGCGGTTGAACGCTGCTACGTCCGACGGGCTCAACGTTCTTTGTGACAATGAGCTCCGCACGTTATGCAACGAGACGCTGCTCCGTAGAAGGACGCCGAAGAGATGACCGCGCAGCTGGCGTCTCGCTGCATCGGTTTCCTATCGATACTCGAAGGTGAGAATCTGTTACTGTCAGTGAGATGCCTGCTGTGTTGTGTTAAGTGATGCCATGCACCCCTTGTAAAGTATTTTCCTATCTGTTGTTAGTTTTCATAAATCTATCGCGGTTGGCTGGATGTGCACAATGACAAATAACAAAGCTACACTCGGCCCACTACTGCACTGCTTGGAGGCGTGGCGTGTTTTTACTAGAACTGTTTAGCTTTCAATTCGCTCTTCCTTTGCACCATGTTTTGCGCTTATTATAAAATCGCCTAGGATATTCGAATTTCCCTGTGCTGGCTTGGCCTACAGGAGTATGGGGTCATAATCATCGACGCTCTAACATATATGTTAGTATGTTATCAAACTTTTTGCTGTTCTTGGTTTTAAAAACCTTGTACACTTAACAAGGAATGCAAGTTCTTATTGGCTACCATTTACATATTTATAAACATTCTTGGAGTTTAATGATCTGGGTTATTTGTCACCTTGCAGCATCAAGCAAGGGCCGCCGCATTGACAAGAGAAAGATGGACACACTGAGAGCCAAGGTACGACAGATCCAACAACGAAACAAGAGGCTGCAAAGAAGGCTGCAACGGCAGCGTCAGATGAGGACTGTTGCTGAAGTAGTTGAGAGTATCCGCGTTCATGTGTCTCCAGCCGTCGCTGCACTCGTCGAGGCCCAGCTTAGGATGAGGAATGTAAGTGGGTTCGGTCGAGGGTGGTGCAGCCAGAACAAGGCTTTGGCTTTGGGCCTCTTTTTCATGGCCCGAAAGGCTGTAAGTATTGTAGGCGACTGCTTAGGTTCTCACCAATCCGATCACTGCAGCTGTGGCTTCAGTATGTTCCACTGAGAGTTGTATTTTACCCCGACATTTTCGAGCGGGTAAAGAGGCGAGCAACTTCCTTTTCATGAGCCGATCGGGCCGGCGGCATAGTCTTTGATGAGATGCACATTAAAAAAGAGGTCCCAGACAACCCCTCATCTGACAGGTTCGAAGGGCTCGAATAGTATATTAATGGTGCGCAAGATGCAAACCTGTCAAACACGGCTGCCGCGTTTCTGGCAAAAAGAATGCGAACACCATGGACGCAGCCACTTCGCTACTTTTTTGCTCATAAGGACACGACTACCATTGTCCTACAGGATCTTCTTTACCAGTGCTACAGCGTCCTCGTGGATGTTGGCCTGGAGCCAGTAGCTGTAGTATGGGATCAGGGGAGCCAGAACGTCTCTCTTTTTTCACGCCTTGTAATTTCCGAGAAGCCTTACATATATGTCAATGGCGAACCTCTCTTTTTCCTTTTTGATGCTCTGCACCCGCTGAAGTGCCTCAGAAACATGTTATTTAAGTATTACTTCAATGTTTGTGATCACGTAGTGAAAACCTCGTACATAAAGGAAGCTCATGAAAAGGACCGGTCACTTGAGATCTGTACTATGCCCAAGCTGAACGAGAAGCACTTTAATTTGACGTTCTGCTAAATGATGTCGGTGACACTAGCGGCCCAAGTGTTTAGCAACCACTGTGCTGCTGCAATGTATGCCTTTCTAACGTTCCAGCAATTTTCACCTGCTGCTATTCACACAGCGAGATTCATTGAAAAAATCGGTCATATGTTTGACAACCTAAATAGCTCGTACAAATTTTCCAAGAAGCCCTTTGCCTCTGCACTGCATATTGGTTCTGTCCATGAGGAGTTTTTCAAAGAAAGGATTGAAGTTTTTGAAAACCTGCAAGCACTCGGATGTAGAAGACAGCCAAACTGCATTCGTGGCTTCTGCATAACAATGAGGTCTCTGAGGATGCTCTGCGATCACCTCACAGTTAATTATGGTTTTACCTAGCTTTTAACCCGCCACTTCAACTACTGTAAGTGCTACTGTATTTGAGCTTGAAAGGCGCTGCTGACTCGGACTTTGGAAACCTGTCAGTTCCCTTCTCTTCTTTCACATCATTCGTTGAGGCTTGTGAGCGTGTTTTTCGAGGCGAGCTTCAACAACCTCATTTCAAAAGAGAGCATAGGGCGTACTCTTTGTGTACTTTTTTATCAGGAGGTCCAAACGTATCTTGCTGTGTGTAACCACGATGTGTATGACAATTTGTTTTCACTGTTTGCTAAAGTCAAACTACACTGGTTTGCACGAAAAAAAAAACACACTGAACTCGTTGATGCATCAGCAAAGTGTAAAGCTAGGCAACAAGTGCAAAGGCTAAGCACGTGAGACCACACAAAGTACATTTTCAAAGCAGTATATTTGCTTTTATAGCCTTTCGTATGGTGTAAAATACTTTATTTTCGTGGGCTCGATATTTCGTATTGTGTCTCTTTCGAGAAAATCTGGCGGGCGCAAAACTTCGCGATCAAGAGCGATATTTAATGCATTCATATCCATGGATGACTTATTTTTTTCGATTTTTATCAAATTGTGAAATTCTCGAAAAATAGGTTATCGCGAAAATTAAGGTGCTTGCAGAGTTTTGGGTTACAGACTGCTTATGTTGTTTTGTCACTGATTCAAACCTCTGGTTTTAAGGACCAAAAAACACTGGCCTATGCCGTGCAGCGTACGTGAGGGCTCCAAAATAATTTATGCGTGCACAGAAGGATACCTGCTAAGTCTCCCGGATTACCCGGAAGACTCCCGGATTTTGACAATTTTGTACGGTTGTACGATTGACAGGAAAATCTCCCGGAAAACGCTCTTGGCCCCTGTTTCTATCCGAGTCCTGCTCTTTGTCTGGCCACATTGGCATAAAATCCGATTCCAATCCTATCCGATCCAAGTACTTGGTCGTTCTTTATCCAATCCAAGCTAGTTGGCTTCGATTCTCTTTTCTTTTTTGTCACTAGTGCCGTGCTACAGCGTCCCTCGGCGTGCGAGGTTTCCTTTACCTCTGCCAGTCATGGCTTTAAGCAAAGAGCGCGAACGCAAAAAGTATCTGCAAGTATTTTTAAAGAGCTATACAACCGAATTCGGTTTCATTGTGGAGTCACGGAAGAGCAAACATCACGCATTCTGCATCGTTTGTAGTTGCGACATAAGCGTTTCCCATGGTGGCAAGAACGATGTTGTCGCCCACGTCCGATCGCAGAAGCACGTCAGCCAACTTCACAGCCAAGAGAAGCAGCAGCAGCTTGGACAATTCTTTCACAAACAAGACAGCGGCAGCGACGTTGTCCGTGCGGAGTGCTTGTTTACCGAATTTTTACTTGAACATAACCTCACGCTGGCCGCCGCCGACCACGTGGGTTCCCTGCTCCGCAAGATGTTTCCCACTTCGGATATTGCGAAAAGGTATGCCTGCGCCAGGACGAAGACAACCGCCATTGTCGGCGAAATTGCTAATCATGCCCAAGAATGCATTGTGACCGCGCTTAAACAAAGAGTTTTCGCCGTCGCAACAGACGGCAGTAATGGTAGCGAGTCCTAGCTGTATCCTATCGTAGTGACATACTATGTGGAAGATACGGGCTTTCTTGAGAGTCGGCTGCTTTGCTTAAGCACCCTGCAAGGACAAGCAACAGGGCGCAACATTGGAAACTTGATTACAGAAACACTGGCGTCCTTTGATATTCCAATTGCGAACTGCGTAGCGTTCTGCTCAGACAATGCCAACGTTATGCTTGGTAAAAAGAACGGTGTGGCTGCAGCGCTGACAGAGGCACAAGAGAATGTAATCAAAATTGGATGTCCATGCCACCTTATCAACCTTGCAGCTGAAAAGGCAGCATCGTGCATGCCTTCAAAGGTGGATGAACTGCTTGTTGACATTTTTTATTACCTGGAAAAAAGTGCAAAGAGAAAAAATAGTCTTCGAAAGTTCCCAGGAATGCACGACACAAATGCAGAAAAATCTTAAAGCACGTTCACACCCGGTGGCTTTCTCTCGGGAAATGTTTGACAAGACTGCTAGAGCAGTGGGCGCCCCTTTTGAGTTTTTTTTTTTTAAGTGAGGTCAAGAAGGACGACACGAGACCCAGTTTTCTGGCATCCTACAGCATCCCAAAGGTGGCCTCAACTCAAGTAGGAAGTCCAGCAAAAAAAGGTCGTGGCTGCAAGCCCAAGAGAAGAAACCCCGCTATGCAGGTTCTGCAACCGCCAGCAAAGAAAGCCAAGGGTCCGGAAAAGAAGAAGACTGATGGGCACTACATAACTCGTGAGGAAAGAATTTTTGTGTTCTTAAGTTCGGAGCTCAGTAGGGCATACTGCCTGTTCCTGCAAAACACAGCCAGTGTTTTTGAGAAGGTGAACCGCTGTCTGCAAGCACAGGCACCCCAGATTCATGTGTTGAGGTCTCACTTGTTTGGTCTGTTTGAAGACATCCTATCAAGATTTGTAAGCCCTGCCGTGTTGAAACAGCAGGGAACCTTGCTAAGTGTCAAGTACCAGAGCAGAGAAGCTCAGAAAAATGACGAAGACTTGTTCATTGGCCAAGAAACTAGGGCTGCAATTTCCAAGCTCAAGCCAAAGAAGCAGCAGGAATTCTATGGTGCTGTACGAGACTACTTCGTCACAGCATGTGACTACATCCGCCTCAAGTTTCCATTGGAAGATGCTACACTGACACATGCAGAAGCTGCTGACCTAAGGGCTATTGATAACATGTCTTTCCGAAATGTGCTGTTCTTTGTGGAGCGATTTCCAACCATGCTGCCGCAGCGGATGGAAGAGACGTATACTGAAGCTCTTGATGCTTTAGAAATGGAGTTTGTAAGGCTACATACAGGCTTACAGCATTTCTACAGATATACTGCAACAAGAACAAGCCGACACTCAGTGGACTGCTATCTCGAAGCTAAGAGGTCCAGACGGGCTCTTGATGTTCAGTCGCATTGTTGAAGTGATGCTCGGTATATTGTCCATACTTCACAGCAACGCAGAGTGCGAGCGGCAATTTAGCATCGTGAAAAAAACGAGGATGCAGTTCCGCTCATCCATGTCTGATAAGACGCCGGGAAACGTCCTCCATGCAAAGTGTCACAGGAGTGAATTTTGCTACAGTCAAACATACTCTGAAGAATTTTTGAAGAAGGCAAAGTCAGCTGCAACAAAATGCTTGCAGAAGTGAGTTCTTAATGCTGGTGTAGTCATGTGTTAATCTGCATAGCCAGTAAGCTGGATACTGAGAATAGATGATGTATTTTCTTGCTGCTAAGTGCAATATTTACGTCGCAGTCCGCGATAAATGCAATAAAAATGTAATGATGTTGTCGTTATGTAAATTCATTGTCATTATTTCTTTAAAAAAACGCTGACCCCCCCGCCTTTGAAAATCTCCCTGATTTGGTTTATCCGAACTTGGCAGGTATGCGGAAGGCTCCAGAGTACGCAGCACCATCGTACGCAAGTTAAAAAGTTTTCTGGATGATCGTACCTTGCCCAAGAACGGCAAAAAACAGCTGTTATTTTTTCTGCTTTTTCTTAAGTGTTGAACACAGCTTTCCTCGAAACAGTTTAAAATATAGGTTATTGATGGCTGTCTATAAACTGACAATTCTCACAAAACAGGCAGCCAATCGTACAGTGTGTTATGTGTTATCCTGTCATAATGTGATTTATGTAGTCATCTACTAGTTTTCTTCTACCTTAAAACCAGATACTGATTGTATGCTTCTGATGAGTGTCCTGGTTGAGTGGTTGTAAACAGTTGTATGTGAATAAAATGTTAGTGCAACATTGGATTGCATTAGAATTACTGTCGTGTGACTTTAGCGCTAACACCCTCGAGTAACGGTATTGTTATCCACTTTTTTGTGAGGTCAGTCACCTTTAAGCCGCTCCCATATTTCTGAAAAAGCTGAAGGAAAAAGAAAAACGCGGTTCTTTCAAAGTAGTTCTGTGGGATGAAACAAAAAAGAAAAAAGATTCTCGAAGCGATCTGCCTAAAAAAGGCGGCCGCGTAAAAGAAAACGATTTTCGCGCAGAATTAAGGGTCCAAACGAGATGGTGTAGATTCAACAAAACTAAAAAACAAACAAAAGAAAAAAAAACGAGACTTTAGGCAAGAAGGACGACGCACTAAAAAGTTTCAAACGTAGCTTGGCACAGCTTTTAGACTTTTTAGTGTGACTAAAAAGCTTTGTTTGAGACTTTTTAGAAACCGTGATTGCAGGCAAAAACGACGATCGTCCTTTTTTCCTGCAGTCCCAGTTTCTAAAAAGTCTCGAACAAAGCTTTTTAGTCACACTAAACGATCGTCCTTTTTGCCTGCAGTCCCGGTTTCTTCCTCTATTTAATTTTCGCGCCGAAAAGCACACCAAAGTGACGTCACGTTTATGTATTTTTTTCGGAAGTGACGTCATTTCTTGTTCATTTTTTGTTCCGCCGGAAATGCTATCACGACACATAGATGGCGCTCGCAAAGCCACATGAGCCGCCATTTGTTCGACACGTGGGCTCCTATGGAAGCTTCGCTACCATATGTACATATACCTTGATTGTACTCTCACCAGAAACGTGAGCAGACGACGCGTCGCTCTGTTTGTTCTGGGAGCGGCTTTCCCGTAGCTTCTTGAACTTTCACTACTTCTCGGTCGGTCAGCGCAAGGGAGGAGGTTTAAAATATTAGGCGAGCAATATTAGTCACAATGTATCACCTGAGACTGTGGTGCGGAAAAATTAAACTTTCGAGTCGAAGAAAAAGACAACAGAGGAGAACGTCACAATGTTTTGAGACATTCTCTTTTGTCTTTTCCTTCGACTTGAAAGTTCCTATTTTTTCGCAGCCCAATCTCAGGTGTCACATTATGATTAATTATCACCAGCTCGCTTGCACACTCTCTGTTTTTTTATATATATAAAGGAGAGGACATTCTTTTATGAGTGAATTGCTTGCGGAAGCTACAGGGCTGACGTCACGCTCTCTCCTAGTACATTTAACGCCCTTGGGTGCGACAATCTAGTGCAAGAAAATCACTATATAGGGATTTTCGGGAATTTAGCTCAATTCCTGAAAATAAATACTCTGTGGCTACTTTATCAAATATTCGCCGCGGTTTTTGAAAATACGTCATGCAGCCCTGATTACCCCTGCACAATGCATACCAGTTTAAAAAAATCACTGTAGAGGGGAATTAAAGCGCATCCTGAAGGATTGTGTTAAAATGCTTGTATTTTATTTGAAAGTACATTGTATTTATAGTACTTTACTTTAAGTACATTGCACCCAGTGTACTTACTACTTTACTTGAAGTACATCACGTCTAATTTACTTTGTACTTTACTTGAAGTACCTTTTAGATGTACTTTACCCAACACTGTCCGTCTCTAGGACTGAGAACTTTGCATTTGTAAGGTGTACTAATTGAATAATACGCGCAAGTGCTAATTTATCGCCGAGCGGGTAGAAATAGTAATATAACAAGAGTATTTCTGTCGACATTGCGATAGCTGGTTCTAATTGGTGCAAAGAGGCCACCCGTTTGCTTACACAGCTACACATAGCCCTAAATGCTTCTAAAATGTATTTATTGTATCCAATGCAAATATTTTCATTTTGCGATTCCCTAAGGCTGCAAGATAAAGCGTGCAAGCGACAAGCGCCCCATGGATAAAAAAAAAAACTATCACCACGGAGCTTAAAGGAGAGCGCTATCACGAGCCTGTTGATGGCCTCACCAACAATATGCGCTCTGGTATAAAAAACAAAACAAAATACACTGCACCCGGTGACCGCCTTAGTATTTCAAAATATTTAAGATTCTGTGAGGTTTTGTCTTGAATATTTTTTAAAACTAAATATTTCTCAAGGTTTAAACAATTTATCTGCCAGTAAAATACCTTAGTTCAGGTAATAATTATTCAATAATGTCTTAGAAAAACAGCTGCTAACACTGTTAAAGTCGTGTGAAAGGTCCCCCGGCTGCATTGCATCTCTGCTCTAGTTTCTATATTATTTTAAAAATCTTTGAACATGAATGGTGTTCCAGGTAACAGCGCCTTCTTTTAGAAAGAAATAGAATTCACTACTGAAAGCAAGGATGTTGAAAGTATATTGCCGTGCCCGTCTCTGGAAGGCCTCTATGCACCCTTAATGATGTAAATATTTTTAGTGTTTATGAACATGCACATCCCCCCCCCCCCCCCCTTCTCGATACGTCACAAAAAAATACACCGATCTCAGCATCCAGTTTCGCTAGGTCCCCGCAGCCTTGCGTCCTGTTAACTAAAGCTATGGCAGCGTCACGCATGCGCCGAACGCTTGGTGAGATCAGCCTATTGATAGCCTTCTCAATGTCCAGTTATGATGCGCATATTGTCGTTCCTTTTTACATTGAAGCTGCAGGTGAATGCGGCAATGCGAGTTGTTTACCTTCAATACCAATGGAATTAACGCAATTCAGTAAAATCACACGTCAATGTGTTGCAATATAGATATATTCATCATTTACCTGACACGTTGAAATACAAATTGAAAACGACCCATAGTTTCTAGGCCACACATCTAAGCGACGCCATTGTCCTTCACATTTTACCATAAATATCGGAACGGATATGGCCTATTGTTATTTAAATTTAATAGGCTAAATATATTCTATAATTCACCTTTAGTATTAAACGGTCTAGTATGTCGTTCTATATATTTCTTTTATTTTTAGGATGCATAAATTAGATGGAACGTGAAACCTGCTTAGACCGAAGAACTTAGATTCAACAGGAGGATTGTACCCAGTTACTTCGCAAGAATAGAGTGCACTAAACCATTAAGTCATGAAATCAAGTGATATCTAGTCGTATCTAATCGACTCGAAGCCGAGTCGCTCGGCGAAACTGTTGATTAAACTTCCGCTGTTTGTTGTATCTCACCGTGAGTTTTCCACTTCGATATATATATATATGGGAATGAGTGAATATTGACAAGTGCAACCGTAGTAATATTGTGAACGAAGAGGGGAGAAGGTGATTATTGAATTTATTGCATTAAAGTTAGTTATAGTTATAGTTATATATATATATATATATATACATATATATATATACCGGGTGTTCATTTTTAATTCGAACAGATTTATTACAAAAAATCCGTAAACGATGCACTAGTACGGTTTGTTCAAGTGGGTTATACGGCTAGGGGGACATTATGTGGGTGGCTAATCCTTGCGAGAAGTTGGCTAATTAATTAAAATTCGTTAATTAACTTTTTAATTAATGAATGTAGACATATGGTTCCAATTAGAAACTTGCTCAGCGTCATCGAAAACCCCTAATTCAGTCATTTTCAGAAATACTTTGAGTGCGTGAGAAGCGTAGTAGTGTACTAAAGTTATCACTCGTGGAGCAGGTACAAGGCTGGGGCTAGATAAGAGACGGAAAAATCGCACGGGCGCCTTATCGCAACCTCTAGCTTTGTACCTGCTCCACGAGCGGTAACTTCAGTTCACTACTACGCTTCTCACGCCCTCAAAGTCTTTCTGAAAATGACTGATTTAGGGGTTTTCGACGACGCTGAGCAAATTTATAATTGGAACCATATGTCTATTTTCATTAATTAAAAAGTTTATTAACGAATTTCAAGCAATTAACCAACTTCTCGCAAGGACTAGCCACCCATATAATGTACCCCTAGCCGTATAACTCACTTGAACAAACCGTACTAGTGCATCTTTTACGGATTTTTTTAATAAATCTGTTCGAATTAAAAATGAACACCCGGTATATATATATATATATATATATATATATATATATATATATATATATATATATAACTAACTTTAATGCAATAAATTCAATAATCACCTTCTCCCCTCTTCGTTCACAATATTACTACGGTTGCACTTGTCAATCTTCACTCATTCCCATATATATATATATCGAAGTGGAAAACTCACGGTGAGATACAACAAACAGCGGAAGTTTAATCAACAGTTTCGCCGAGCGACTCGGCTTCGAGTCGATTAGATACGACTAGATATCACTTGATTTCATGACTTAATGGTTTAGTGCACTCTATTCTTGCGAAGTAACTGGGTACAAACCTCCTGTTGAATCTGAGTTCTTCGGTCTTCGCAGGTTTCACGTTCCATCTAATTTATGCATCCTAAAAATAAAAGAAATATATAGAACGACATAGTAGACCGTTGAATACTAAAGGTGAATTATAGAATTTATTTAGTCTATTAAATTTAAATAACAATACGCCACACCCATTCCAATATTTATGGTAAAATGTGAAGGACAATGGCGTCGCTTAGATGAGTGGCCTAGAAACTATGGGTCGTTTTCAATTTGCAATTCAACGTCTCCGGTAAATGATGAATATATTTATATTGCAACACATTGACGTGTGATTTTAGGGAATTCTGTTAATTTCATTGGTATTTAAGGTAAACGACTCGCATTGCCGCATTGACCTGCAGCTTCAATGTAAAAAAGAACGACAATTGGCGCATAATAACTGAACATTGAGAAGGCTATAACAATAGGCTGATCTCACCAAGCGTTCGGCGCATGCATGACGCCGCCATAGCTTTAGTTAACAGGACGCAAGGCTGCGGGGACCTAGCGAACCTGGATGCTGAGATCGGTATATTTTTCAGTGAGGTATCGAGAGGGGGGGGGGGGATGTGCATGTTTATAAACACTAAAAATGTTTACATCATTAAGGGTGCATAGGGGCCTTCCAGAGACGTGCACGGCAATATACTTTCAACATCCTTGCTTTCAGTAGTGAATTCTATTTCTTTCTAAAACAAGGTGCTGTTACCTGGAGCACCATTCATGTTCAAAGACTCTAAATAATGTAGAAACTAGTGCAGTGATGCAATGGAGCCGGGGTACCTTTCAAACGACTTTAGCAGTGTTAGCAGATGTTTTTCTAAGACAATATCAAATAATTATTACCTGAACTAAGGTATTTTACTGGCAGATAAATTGTTTAAACCTTGAGAAATATTTATTTTTAAAAAATAGTCAAGACAAAACATCATATATAATCTTAAATATTTTGAAATACTAAGGCGGTCCCGGGTGCAGCGTATTTTTTGTACGAGAGCGCATATTGTTGGCGAGGCCATCAACAGGCTCGTGATAGCGGTCTCCTTTAAGCTTCGTGGTGATAGTTTTCATTTTTTTTATCCATGCGTACTTCCTGACGTCGCCTCACAAACCGTCAGCAGAGCGTAGGCACTTTATTTTCCTTACAGACGTTTTGACCATAATCACCGAGGTGGCGCTCTCCTATACCAAACATCGAGTTTATCATGCACGTTTCAACTCACTCAACTTCGTAGGGATCTACTTTGCTCATGAGTATTATACGCTTCACATTACAATTAGTGTCGTCTTCTACACAATTTAAAATATTTAGGAGGTAAGAATATGAGGTTACGAAAATATACATTAAATATTATTGTAACAATAAAATATTAAGGATATCTCACAAACCTAATTCCCATGGCAAAATGCTTGAGAGGTGTCTGAGTTATTGTTATCTCGAATACCGCGCAGTTAGGCTAGATAATCGGCATCGATTGACTTGAGCTTGGCGTAAATGATGTGAACACACCGATGTTTCCACATTCATAACATTCACGCGAGATATTTGTCATATAGAGCGTAATGTAAAATATTTCTTAAACATGGTACTTTATTCATGATGTGTTTACTGGTTGTATTTGTTTGCATTTGAAGCCAAGTACACTATATTTATTTACCAAACAGATACTACAGAACGTATAGGCATCCACACTGCGTAGTAACAAAGCCTGGGGCGAACACGGAAAAAATGACGCACATTCCCATTTCCTGAACTCTCATCGGAAACGCGGAAGAGGAAGATATTTTTGTTAATAGTTCAAATTTGCTGTGTTTATTTACTAAGCGCCGTCTTTTTAGTTGCGCATGTATTGTATTCACAAGTATATACTAAAGCTTGTTGAGGCAAGGTTTCCGCTTATATTACAATAGTTGTAATCGGTTAGTCAGTTTCAAGTAAAATAACACAACAACAAAAAAAGTCAATCGAGTTAGAACTGCTTTGTATGTTATTACATCAGCACTTGGTCAGTTTATTTTATATGCTCTTCATGCTTCGAAAACATCTCCAGCTCTTAATACGCGTTATTCACCTCTCGACCATATAGTCTGCTGGCCTTGATCTTCAGAAATAGGAAAAGGAACTTCGACGTGCTGTGTGGCTTCGTAAAAACTTAACAAAATGGAGATACATTCAATATTGCAGCAATCAACAGGGCTTCAATCTTTTTTCCTTTGTGCTCTTGCTTTGTATATAGATGTGAATGTTCTGTGTCTAGCACTACCAGTACTTTTGCAATTGTAACTACGTATAAACTAATGCGAGTTTCTTAAGATAATATTGGTTTTCACACATGTCTGAGAAGAGGGGCTGGACAAGATATCTGTGAAATAGAACCCAAAGTGGTTTGAAACGCAAACAAGTCTACTGCTTGGCTCTACAGTGAAGCCCTCGACAGGTGCCTGCAATTTGACATCGGTGCTCCATACAAAAATAACGACGTAGTCAACAAGTCTGAAACTCGATAGCAATGTAGAAAAAGATGCAAGAGTAAGTTGCATTCATCGGTTTCTGTTTATAGTTCCTGACAAGGTGAGGACGGCAGGATGTAGCTTCAGTTGTCCCGGTTAGAGCGCGAGATTTCTGGCTTCGATAACGCTTCGGCAGCTCATGCGCCTCAAGAGCGGGCGCCCAGCAAAAGCACGGCGGAAGGCACGCTGGTGGCCGGGCGTTTGAAAGACACGTCGTGCCGTTCTCACTTTGTCAGTGACAATACCTGATTTTACCGCTTGGAAAGAAAATATTACTTAAACCGCGCAAGTCGGACAGAGTAAACTCTCGTATAACATTTCCCCCTTGCCGTGCCCTCTGTGCACAATGGTTTTATTGTTTCGGTAAACCGCAACCGTTGTGAGCGAAGAGCGGTTAATTATAGTTTGCTTTCACTTCATGTTGAAGTGAAGCCGAAGCTACAAGCACGAGTATATTGTTCTAAAATATGCCTCCCCTGCACGAGCGAGAGTTCAAGAGCAGGGACTCGGACAGCCCAGAGCTCGCTCTTGCAGTTTCTGTTAAGTTCGCACTTACACTGAAAAGATGTATGGGACTAAATCTAAGAACACCTTTTATGCCGTAAATATATCTTTTCTTTCATTTTAATAGGTACAATATTAATTTAGAACATGAGAGTTACATTTCTAATTACTCGCATTTCTGTTGCCAATATGTTAAAACATTACATATTATCCTTAATATATGTCTTAATGGGAGTTATGTTTATTTTTAAAAAGAACGAGTCTGTTTCCCAAACTCTGCTGACTCTGGGAAGTTTGAAGAGCTGTGATAGTTACACATACTTTTAAAAAAAAATTTGATCATAAATCACACTTTATACAGTGTGTATACAGTATTTCGTCGTTCCGAAGCCAATTTTATGATCTTTCATCGCAATAATCCACATCCCAGTAATACACATCAGAACAATTACAGATAAACGAAGTACCATGATTTACAAAAAAAAAAAATTATGAACGAGTCATTTTTTACTTATTCTTTCTTGCATTTCTCTATAGCAGGTGTTTCTGCAAGGGACTTCAAAAAAAAAAATTACTGAAATAGCTTGTTTGAAATTAAAAAAAATATATATTTTCAGAAAAAAAAAACTGCTATACGTCAGGAATTAAAAATCAACACAAGCGAATTATCTAAATACTTAACAAAAACAATTTTTCACTCTTTAATTAGCGCAATTTGGTGGCCAGTACCAAAGGAAAGTTCGAAGCTGCGGACAGAGCAATCCCATAGTTGTTCCTAAAACAAAAAAAGGACCTCGTAAACACTGCAGCGCGAGAAAATCAGCAGCTTTTTTTGCGGTAAACCGAAAGGCGCTTGCTTTGACCGCGTCACACCACCTGTGCAAAAAAAAAAAAAATAATAGAAATAAAGGAAGTAGAATGCAACAACTCCCTGAAATTAAAAGCTGCGCATGAGTTCCGCAATCATCAAGGCTATCAACCACAAAAACCACTGAAAACAGTTGTTCCTTTTCTTTCTCTCCGTGTCGCGGAAAAAGCAAAAGCCTGCCGCGTGTCAAGCTCGACGGAAAAATTACGCAAAGGGTTTTAACTGCACGCCATAGATTGAGTGACGTTTCAACACGTCACCAGAGGAAGTTTCCTTTGCGCTTGATTTTCTCGGCCTCTCATCCGTTGTGTTTCGGCTTTCTGCAGCTGCCATGCTTACGCGAAGGACATTTTCTTCGTTTTAAAAACGGATATGAAAACGTTGTGCCGCAGCATCAAACGTTTTCATTGGTATCGGCCACCAAACTGTGCTAGTTAAAAAATGAAATTAGTAAATTTGTTAATTATTTAGCTGATTAGTGCGCTTTTGCAATCTATGACGTGTGCAGTGAGTGGAGGTCTGTTCCCGAAGTGGTTCGTTTTATCTAGCACGGCATATTTTACAAATTTTTGAAAGTTTTCGAAGAAACACTTGGTATATGACTTTCAGTTTTGAGCGAAGCCTCTAACTAAAATATTCGAATAAATGAAGTTGACCTTGTGGTAAATACCTCAAAATTTACAGATTTAGACTGCTCCAAACAGAAGTTCTGATCCTTTGAACACCTTTTAGCAGCGTCTTACATCACCAACTCTTTAGGCCACTATCTTCGCTGACTTATTGCTAACTCAAAATGCCCTGAGGTTTTTTTTACATTTAAAATTAATAAGTTTAGTTTAAACTCATATACTGATCACGTTCCACTTTGTCACCGATTATCGCCCCTGTATTTAATATCTAGCCCTCCCAGACTGAAGCACTATGTGTCAATATAAATATGATTACTAGAAAAGGAACTGCAATTTTATTAAGATTAAAAGCTTTAAAACATCATAATCCCTCTTAGACAGCCCGACGAAATAAAAATTAGAGGGTTCTCACATGCATATAAAACTCTTGCAAGCCATTACTTCAACTTTATTTCCTCGGCTTTTAAATCACCTTTATTACGGTGACATAGGTCTAGGCACAATTTCTTCGAACGATTCACCTTGGATATTAAAAAAAAAAAATCTAAAATGTTTGACGTACATAATTAAACAATTATTGCCCTGATTCCAGTATTGATTTTCTATTGCTACTTCAATTACCGCATGGCGTAATACTTTTTTTGTGCTTTGTTTTTGTATTCTTTCATCGCACAACCTATTAGCTCAGCAATTTCCTATGGGGTTCAGTCTTCGCATTACTTCAGTTTATGTGTGATTAGTTTAAATGTTGTGTGTAGCGTTGTTTTTTTTTTGCGTGGTGTGCCAGTATTAAGTTTAAAATGGTCGTTCCTGCCCGTTTCGATCTGAATGAGCATCGTACCGGCGTGCGGTCGTGTATCACTACTGCGTGGTGCACGTTAAAGACCCCAGTCTGGCGGTTGTACTGCACTGGCTAAATTTCTCATCTACAGCTGGGAGACAAGTGGCCCGTTGAGGCAGACTATAAGTTCTAGGCTTTATAAGCATTCAAACGCACCTATTTTTTTTCTTTGCCTCCTCGTTTTTTTTTTTTGTCCCCTATTTTTTTTTATAGTCAGCCACCTCCTCTCCTTCGAATAATCGATTGCATGGAGAGTGCATGGCGAGTGGAGAGGTCCAACGCGTCAAGAGATCCAATATTGGATCCCTTGACGCGTTGCATCTTTTGTCTAGGAAGACACGAGTCAAGAGATCCAATATGAGTCAAGAGATCCAACGCGTCAAGAGATCCATGGCAAGTCAAGAGGTCCAACGACTCAAGATGTCCAGTATTCGATCTCTTGACTCGTTGGATCTCTTGACTCGGAATCCCTCCGATTGCACACAGCCAGGAGGCTTGCTACAGTTCACACCCGACCACAAAAGAGAGTCATAGGATTCACAGGAAACAAAAGGACCACGTCCTCCGTACATATACACGATGGCCAAGGTCACTTCCAACCAGAAACAAAACATCCCAACACGCTTTCAAAAAAAAAAAAAAAAGTTTAGCTACAGTTTATATATGAATACAAGAGATGGTCTAAGGGGCATCATGACAGAACAGCACAAGGACAAAACAGCACGCGACAAAACAGCACGCGACAAAACAGCACGGTCAAAACTGCACGCGTCAAAAGAGCACAGTGTCAAAACGGCACACCGACAGAAAACACGTGCCAAAACAGCATGGAGTCAAAAGACCACAGCGTCAAAACAGCACAGCGTCCAAAGGGCACAGCGACAGAAGAGAACGGCGTCAAAACAGCACCGCGACAAAACAGCACAGCGTTAAAACAGGACATTGACAATATAGCCAGGGTTTGGCGATTTCGTTTTTTTTTTTTTGAAATTTGGCGTACCTTTTTTTCCCGTTTTTATTCCAAACAGAGGTTTTCGGTTTATTGCGGTGAATATTTGTAGAGTCATAAACGTCTCGGTTCTTTTCGGTTTTTTGACAAGAAAAACAATATTTAAAAGCGTATGTTTCAAATATAATGTGAGTAAACCAGATACTGGTTTTCATATTTGTTGCTGTCTTTGGCAGGCGAAGCGACCTGTTCTGCAAGATTCAACGGGGCCCTTTCGTGATCTGACATTATCGTCGTGTGCTCGTATTTGAACACAGGACGAACATGAGCTTCACTACCACTTCGGTCGGAAAGGCAAATATCAAAATCCAGAAATTTGCTAGCATTGTACTTAGTGCGTTTTTTCCCCATTATCACGACTGCAAGAGGCGGTAAATTCGCGCTGACCACAGAAACGACAATACAACAATCATATTTATGCCCTCCTCTAGTAGACGGAAGCTAGGGGTGTTAAAGAAATGTGCGGCATTTACAGGCGCCCTTGATTTTCATTGTTCAGTGCACGAATAAACTCTTCTTTGACCAAAGGATTCGGTACACAAATTCCTAACAGAAAAAAAAAAACAGATTTCGAACTGAAGACCCCTGCGCCCCCGCAGCTTTTGTTGAAAGTTGAACCGCTCTCGGAGACAAGCTGAAAGCTGCGAAAGGAAGTGGTCGTACGGTCAGTAATGAGTCACAGCCCCCCCCCCCCCCCCTTCCCTCCAAACGCCTTTGAAAATACTGACCTTTTTCAATTAAAACCGAATTTGGAAAAATGAATGCGGCGTATTTTTGCTTGTTTTGTTCGGTTTAAGCCGAAAACGCTAAACCCTAAATATAGCGTATGGAGTTAAAAAAATGCATGTCTCAAAGAAGACACGCAAAGGAATGGGTGGGTCTAGGTTAGTTCGTCGAAAGCCAACTCGTCGACGGCCAATTGGTTGAATCCGTTCTCTTGGGAGCAAGTTCGGAGTGGAGAGTGTACTCGATGCGCACATGAAGGCTCCCTGTGCAATACCCAAGCCCCCGCAGGTGCGTATTCTGGCTATTTCTTGAGCAGTTCCGCTAATTTTGACGCACAAGTTTGCTGGTAATGTCGTCTACAACAAATGAATCAATTGCACGGGAATGCGCTGTCGTTAGATGTTAGAAGAAAAAAAACAAAAAAAAAAACAGAAAGCGTGTGCGGAAAGGGTGTGCTAAGCCCATACTGTACGGCAACATCATCGAGGCTGTGGCATTCTTCTGCTTCACCGGATTCCACTCGATCGAGGCCTTCGTCGGCAACAATTTGTGAATTTAACTCAAAACAACTTCTCGCCTGCAAGCTGCACCCGCGTGTTTCCGGGACATTTTATTCACGCGAATGAACCCCGCAGAATCAAGGCCAATGGTACACCTTGAATATCCTCGACATTAAAGTCACCTTATCTTACAGGTTCTATCAATGCATCTGTAACCGGCGCATCTCCCGCTTCGCATTGTTTCTTTTTTTTTTTTTTGGGGGGGGGGGGGGGAGGGGGGGGCGTTTTACGCTTAGGTGGTAATTACGAAACGACGAGTACTACGGAACCTCACCGGACCACCGCAAACCAGACGGTTCATAACTTCAACTTGTGGATTATTTTGTTTTTCAACAACTTTTCTTCTTTCGCTGGTTCTACAAAAAAGACCAGACAACGCGGCCAACATCGACGCGAAGATATCACATCTAACTACCCAATTTCTTCAAAAAGCAGTGTAGTTAAGTAGTAGTAACTACTGCTAACTTTATTTGTTTTTAGCAATCACACAGAAGCAGCTCTCGGGACACTTACTTGAGTGCGATCCCGTCGCCCCCTACGTACATATTTTTTATTGTTTCTCCACTAGCTCTTAAATAATGCCATGCAATGCCCAACCCTTTTCCTTTACGTTTTGTTTTGTCTAGACAAAACTCTACCTATTACTGCCTTTTTAACGCTCAACACTGACGGATTCAGATAATTATCGCCTTCTGTAATAAACAACTGGTCAGTATAAATTGAAACAACCACAGCAAATAAGGAGAAGAATTAACAGTTAGCATAATGATACCAAAAGACGTTATCAAGGCAAACGATATTTCAATCAATTCTGTGATTTTTGACCTCGTTTTTAACTTTTACACAGATATTTAATCGCAGTTATTAAAAAAAATTCCTTATTCGAGGCAAGGTGTAAAATAGAGAGAAAAAAAAGTTGCTGCACGAGTTGGGAAATGTTCGCGACGATGCTGCCAAATAAACGTTGATTTCGAAATTGAGGTTGTAAACTAATTTAATTACTCGTTACGGCGAACGTTAAACTTCATTCATTAGAATATGGACGAAATTGGCAGCGAAGTGCCTACCAGAGTGCGAAAAATGTTCTGCGGTAATACCTAAACTCTCGATTACGCGGTGCATTATCTGCAAGACCTTCATGTCAGCGTCATCACTACAAACAAAACTTAACAGCGAACGATTAATCTCTAACTTTAAGGAGCTATCAGAAATCCGTCTTCATTCACTTTGCATCTTCGACTATAAATGTAATCGTCCATGAGGTTCACAGTTAATTGCTGCTATAAAACTAAGCGGTTGCCGAATAAGATACACTCATAACTACTACATTTGAATTAAGATACGAAACTTGATTGAAACTCATCCCTGCTTACATGTTTGGCCAGCGAAGCTGTTGAATACCATGGCGAATGATGTTATGGGTACATTTGACCTTGGGCTTTTTTTCTGCTGACTATCAACGGCACGGAAAAAAACCGACAAACGTACCAACAACAGCTTCGTTGTAAAAGGAGGTTCGAACAATTGCATTTAATTGTTTAAAGCAGTGGTTCTCAGCCATGGATGTGTCGGGGACCCCTTGCGGACCGCTGGCAGAGATGGGGGACCCCTTCCAGTGGGGGGGGGGGGGGGGGGGGGGGGGGGTACGCAAGTAAGTTAACACGTCTGGAGCATGAAACAGGTGCCTTTTATTGCTGTCGTAGTTCCGGAAGCAGGTTGCAAATAAGTCACGGCCGGACTGAACTACAAAAAACGTGCCAAATAAAAAGACAAATTTTGGTTGAGGGTCTCGCGGACCCCAGAAGTGGCTTCGAGGACCCCAGAAGTGGCTTCGCGGACCCCCTGGGGTCCGCGGACCCCCATTTGAGAACTACTGGTTTCAAGCTTTCCGCCTGTCACCTTGAGGGAATGATTTAGGCTGGATGCCGATCGGTAACTCCTGTTGTGCTAGAAATTGTGGTTCACTACCAATTTTCGTGCCTTCCAAACTGTGGGTTTGACAGATCGGGTGGGGGTCGCGAAGCAATTGCTGTCATCAGTATTTTTTTGGTTTGTTATATATTTCAGTTTAGCTAGATTCAGCATACCTTTTATCATGTGGACTGCTACTAGTACTCACCATTGAAACTGACATTTGTAGCCTCGTGAAATGCGGAAGCGGGGGTCGTGACGCTATATTTTATATTTTGGGGGGGTCTCCCGTTTGAGGAGTTTGGTAAGCGCTAAAATAGGCAATAAATTCCTTTATAACCTAGCGACAATAAATGAAAAGGTCAAGGAGGTTCGAAATTATTCGATCAGAGAGATGTGAAGAGCGCGCTGGAAATTGCTGCATACGTGCTATTTTGTCGCTGTGCTGTTTTGACGCTTTGTTGTTTTGACGCGTGCTGTGTTGACCGTGCTCTTTTGTTGCATGCTGTTTTGTCGCGTGCTGTTCCGTCGCGTTCCCGGTTTAAGGTTCACATGAAACAAAAACCACGCCCTCAGTACATATACGCCCACCTTTCCGCCAGTTCGAAACTACACAATGGCCAAGGTTACTTCCAACCACCGACAAACCATGTCAAACGTTTTTAAAAAAAAATGCAGATTACCATTGCAAAAACTTCTTTGTTACGCCATCTATTGCCATTAAAGACTGGCTTATATAATTTTCAGCAGAAGCTATGCTAATTGTCTCCTTGAGGACTCTTTTCATACAAGTGTTTTCTTTGAATAACACGGCTGAACCATCCCACTTAGCCACAGAACGTCTACACTTTTCAAGATTTTAGTTCTTGGGATTTTTTTTGTAATACTAGAGCGTTAGTTGCAGTAGCTTTGTTATTTACTAATACGTGATACATCGTGTGTAATTAACGTTCATAGTTTAATTGTGGCCAACAAACAACTAATACCTGTTAGAATGTACCAACGAATGTTGTCTCACGTGTATTACTAACGGTAATGTTAATGGATTAATTTCTGATGTTTTTTGTACTATTTTCTTGCTGGTCTGAATTCTATTTTATTCGCTGCAACTTTAAAACCTCTCAACAGAAAGAGGCTTGCAGCGTTTGGCAAAAAAAAATGATGCCAATATTAAGAACCAGGGCACTCTGTAAATGGTGGTGAAGGTGGCAGTTTCATCTAAATGTACGATATTTTTAATATTCTCCAGTGATGCCAAGGGTAGACATTTTATACTTTTTGGGTTTTATGAGCACAAACATTTCAACGTTTTAACGAAATAATAATCTTGTTTTGCATAGTCTATTCAATATTTTAATATTTCTGTATCAGAGTTCGTGCTACACTTTCTTATTATACGAATTTAATTCAAAAACACCTTCATGAATACAAGTATTTACAAGTTAGTTCCTTTTTTTATTTGTACAGGGTTCTTTAAAGACAAATTCAATGTCCCAGCACAGAACATCAGTGCGCGTAGTACATATGAATTACGGCATATTTACAATCAAACAAGCGATCAGTGCGAAAAGCATTTCGGCTGCCAATATTATGGTATCAGATGCAGCACCTCAGCTGAGTGCACCAGAAGATGAGCTAGCAAGTCATCTGTTTTTGTTTTATATTATTTTACGCTACCCAGGAATATCGGTATTACTTTATATTGTGCTCTACTAACTTTAAAATAGTCACTTAATATATTAATTAGGTCCCAATCAGAGCATCCGCTAGTAAGCGGAAAAGTAAATTATCTCAATCACGTCTATGCCTATTTAAGATGCACTGAAAGACTTAACGTCACATTTACTTCGAGCAGTAAAATAAAAAGACAGTAGGACATTCTGACTATCTAAAACTGCAGCATATATAGAATATAAATCCTACCATTTTACAAATGCTAATAAAAATTATGGTAACCCGCCCTATACCTACCTATCTTTTAAGGTAACCGAATAATACTTGTAAAAGATATCGAATGAACAAAGAGATAAAACCAACACGCTTTATAGACGATTCATTAGTTTGTACCCACTTGCCTCCAATTAAACTGAAATATTACACCCTCTTTTTTATTATATTTCCAGTGTGAGCGTGATGTAGGGTGTCCCAAGTCACCAGGCTCGATCTAAAATGGACCGTAAAAATCGACGCCTGCGCGTAGCAGCCTCAACTTTTCGTCAAAGGTGTATTTCACAGGTCAGTTTTTTCTTGTAAAATTAGAAAGCATAGCTTCCTTTCTGTAACAAATAGGGCCAGAAAACTTGCCAGGGCCGACGGCGGGCGACGACGCAGACGACAATGCCGAGTGGCGGGGCGTGCTTGGCGCTCGTATTGATAGATATCGCTATCTTCATATTGAGACGGCTCGCGACCACCGTGGTTTATTAAAATAAACGTAATCCTTTTGTAATGCACCTTTGGGTAAAAACGTAAATGCAGCCCATAAAAGCAAGACTTAAAGTAAAAAAAAGCGCGTCTGCATGACGACGGAGCTTTTGCTGCAAGCGGATTTCGTCTCCGTGTCGTCTGCTTTCTTTCGCTGGTCGGCTGCACCTTGCGACGCTGCTCCCGACGCCATCTATCAATACGCGCGATAAACGCCCCCCGCAACTCGACTCGGTCGCCTGCATCGCCACCCGCCGTTGACCCTGGCAAGTTTCCTGCCCCTATTTGTTTTACAAAAAGGGAGCTACGCTTTCTAATTTTATAGAAAAAACCCGACCTGTGAAATACACGTTCGACGAAAAGTTTATATTTTTACGTGCAGGCGTCGATTTTTACGGTCCATTTTAGATTGAGTCTGGTGACTTGGGACACCCTATATTTAATTCTTAGCTACTCTTTCGCACTCTAAGAACATTCATATAAAAAATGCAATTTCACGGATTGAATGCCCAACAAAAGATACTCACCGCAAGAAGTGCAAGCTACTGAGCCTTTGGGAAACTTCTGTGTTTTATCGCTCCTAATAAATAGCTCGCTCTTTCTAAGAAACACATTAACCTATGCGCCAAGAAACTGATGAGGAGGAGGAGACGAGAGCTTGCGGGGACGTCAGGACACCCGAGCTCTGGTTCGAATGAATAGCGGGTAGGCCTAAAGCTATCTACCTTTGTCTCCACTGCACTCGTCGAAAGCATTCGAATGCGAGACCCAAACGCCGGACGCCGGTGTTCCGCGTTCTAGCGCGTTCGACGAATGAAAAGGAGACAAAGGCAGCTAAGTTTACCCAATAATCCTACCAACCAGAGTTCAGCGTTCTCACATCCCCGCTCGCCTCTCGTCTACTCCTCTTTCTTAGTCACTAGGTGCATACAAGCTCACCTGTATATGTTGCATTATATACTCCTGTCGTAGTACATACGTATGAAAACGAAGCGGTCCCATTATATACCTATGTTTTTGTTGTTTTTGTTTTTGTTCTAGCAGAGCGGTATCAACGCAACCGAAGCCAATTACACACCTTTATTTCTAACACAGGTCATGCTTTAAGCTCAAAAATAAGAACATTCATCCGGGGTAAATAACTCTAGCGTCATATATTGAAATGGTAAAAAGGTAGTCTAAATTTGCAATATATTTATTTCCTATGCTCAATTTGTTTATTAAACAGACGGTATTTTTTGTACTGAGCCCCACGTGCCTAGCATAATTTCAGAGTTAGTTTACCATACAAGAGTCACGTCTTTAATGTTCAGTCTAGATCGGCTGATATATTCGTGTCAGTGAAACACGAGAGTAGTGAATATGTAATAAGGAACCTGACCAGCACCCAGGCAGAACGCAGGGGCCCTATGCTACACGGCGGGAGCAAGCGGAACCAGAGGATCGGGACAGCGCCATCTGCTGCGTCTGCTCAGCGTCGTGGCGCGCTGACCAAACGCAGCAGACAGCGTTGTCACAGGTCCTTTGGTTTTGCTTGGTCCCGCCGTGTAGCATAGGGCACCAGGAGAAACTTGGCAGGAGCCGTTAGCACTTTGAAGGGATGTCCAAACGAGGCTCTATAGTAATTTACGCTTCAAGAAACGCAGGAAGTGTCCTTTCACTATCATCTTAACATATCTCCGAAACCAATAAGAACGAGGCCTCGGCCGAAACACCGATGAACAAATCACGAAGCAAAAAACGTGAACATATATATGTAGCGCTGGCTCGCTGCCACTTTGAGGCGGTTTGAGCTAATGATAGGGTTGTCACTGACAGCTTAGGAAATGCAGTGCGTGACATATCATGATCATACTTCTCGCCTCAAGATTTGTTCTTCCGCGCTCTTGTCAACTGGTGCAGCAATCTTGTTGGCAGAGGAGCGAGGATAAGAGGGTGCTCACGGCTCGCTACGCACTTCGTTTCTTAAGCTATCAGAGATTACGAGCGACGTACAGGACCAAACGGGTCGCTGTGGTCACACTTTGGAATTGGCCAAACACTCACTGTGAGGTCTTTATATTGATCTTTTTTCATCCCCGGAAATCAGCGACTTGTCAGTGTCAACGGTGACGTTGTTGGTTTAAGAATGCGATGACTTTGAGCTTCTATTGCTATTTTTACACCTACTATCGAACTTGTCGTGCGAAACTCATGATAAGTTGTCAAAGGTTACAATTTATGACGTCACGGCGAGGAAAGTTATTAACGTGACATCGCGAGGGCCAACCGTAAGAGGGCGCACCAATAACAAATCAGCGCTAATAATGAGTTCAGCAAACAAACTCTTTAAAATAATGTGTTTTTGTTTTGCGTTAGGGTAAGCTAGGACATTTAATTAATATTTTAGGATTTGCTCAAATATCTTTCAAAGTGCGCAGTAAAGTTTGGAAAAAAGTACTATTAAATCTATTTAATAAATGTGTGAGTTTTATTTCATAGATGATGACATTGTTTCAATTTGTCAGAAGCCTGTTACAAAAAAGAATACATGACTTACCAAAGGTAGCCTTGATATACGAGTGATGCAAGAACTTATAAAGAGGCTAGTAATACAGGGTCTTGACCAGGGTTGGGCAGAAATACTCAAAAAGTATTGGGAAATACAAATACTGGGATACATTCAAATAGTAGCTAAAATACTGATACTAAAATATATCTGTAAGAATGTATCGCGATACGTATCGGAAATGCATTTTAAATAGAGGCAAAAACTCTTCGGAAATAGAAATGCAGGAATACATTTTAGGAAAGGCAGAAATACAAATACAGAAATACTGATACTGCAATACATTTTAGAAATTTGTTTCCGACGCCAACTTGGGTGAAGCTTGAAGTTCGAAGTGCATGTTTTTGATCCCGAAATTACTTTCCCGTAGGCTTGACACTTTGCCTTGAAGGTAGTGGTTTCGGACGACGAGGAGTCTTCAATGGGCTCAAAAAAAAAAAACGTTTCTTCAAGGACTGGCCGCGGTCCCTTCACTGACATCCTGTCTGTCTCACGAGGGATGCGAAAAGAGTTCGACCTCTAAATAAACTCTATGTCACCCTAAATCTCATCAAAACGTCACCACGCCCCTGTCCAATAAGGAGGCCCCTGTCAACATTGATCAAATGACGTCACGGTGGAATGAACTGGTATTCTTTATCTGTAGGTGTGGCCTTCAACATAAACCTTCACCACGCTGCAGCATGAAAGGACAATACGTCCTTTCGTAGCTGGTTACCTCGTTGATGATCGCGCAGGCAATGTTATGTGGAATTTTCGAGAGTAGTGGACCACCTGAAGCATCCTGGAACACCTGTCTTATCTTCTGTTAAGGTTAAAGAAACGATACGGTGGCATCCATGTTGCGAAGGTCCTTCCTGCCGTCTCTACGCTACCGACGCTTGGATTGCAGTCCACGAGTTTAGCCTGGCACCATCCAAACAGATACCTCGTGGATTGCGATCTGATATTGCCGGCACAGGTGCGAGCTCTTCGAGACACAGCGCGCTCGAGACGAGTCGCAGGTGTACGAAGTCTGGGTCGGCACAGTGAGGCCATGTCTGGCCTCCTTCCTGGGTTGAGGATCACCAGAGAAGCGGGTCACGTTCACGTCGGCTGATAACGTACCCTTGAGCAATATTACGGGCGCAGCCGCAGACGCATTCGAATATGTGTTGAACTTGACTGCGTGAGTCATCCTACTATTTCAAGTCAACCACCGCCAGGCTCGTGCTGCAACTGACTGTGACTCAGCTTGGCCGGTCGGGTGTACTGTGTACGCTAAGGCAAGAGATACGGTTAGCAGCGGGCATTGAATGCCAACAAACAATGGCTCAAGAAATCCCTACTTAAGGACCTGCGGCAGAAGATGCTCTAACTCCGCTCCAGTCACGACACCTGGTTCGAGTTCCCGACTACGCAACACTTCTCAGAGGAGAGAAAAAGACGCATAGCAAAATAGTTTGGAAAATTAGAAGGAACCTTAATCAGCATAGTAACAATGCCCCAGCATCTTCTTGACCCTGGTGCCCTCAGAATTTAAAAAAAAAAAAGCGTTCGGACTTGTATTTTTTTGTGGGGTGGGGAGGGGAGTATTTCTCAAGAATTGTAACGAAATACATTTCATCCTGATTGTATTGCGATACAAAGAAATATTCCAAATGTATTTCTCCACATGAATACAGATACTGGTGGAAAAATGTATCGCGATACAGAAATACAGATGCGAAATGTATTTCTGAAATACTATCGCGATACATTTGTATCGCGATACTGCCCAATCCTGGTCTTGTACACTGTAAGAAATGTCTGGGTGTCTACTCACCCTCAAAACACTCAAAGAGCCAATCTCTGTGATCTACAAAATCAGCTCAGCGAATGATGAGGCAGAACACCTGTTTATACCTCAAAAATAGGCCTGCGCTGTGGCATCACGCAATGCAAGCATGACAAATTGCAATGAGTAATGCCACAGCGCAGACTTCATTTTTAGCTCTAAACTTATGTTTCGACTCATCATTCGCTAAGCTGATTTTGTAGATCGCAGAGATTGGCGCTTTGAATTTTTTGCGGGTAAGTAGACGCGCAGGAATTTCTTAGAGTGTATTAGACGTTATCATGTGTCAAGTTAGTTCAAACGTTTGCTTAGTTGTCCTACCCAACACAATCTAGACAGAAAAGGCCTCAGCTTCCCTGGCGCGCGCTTTAACAGCAGGACTATGCGTTGGCAGATCGGAGCGTTCTTAGATTAGCCTTCTTTTGGAGAACAAAAAGCTATGATAAACATCACTTCAATGCTTAGAAAATATATGCGCTTTCTCGAACACCGCACTATTTTTTGTTGGCAGTCTCTAATGGCACAAAAGTGTAAAAAAGTGGGGGAAGGGGGTAACTTTCCAGCACTTCTTATGTTTGCAGCGGTAAATATCTTATTTTGAAATCGTTTTTTAAAGTTTATAAATAATCTCAGCGTTTTGGGCGGCAGCGTACTTTTTTTTTTGTGCGCCCGCGTCTTTGGGCATTCTTCAGATTGCACGCCACAAACCTTGACATGAATCAATCAATCAGTAAATATTATTCAAAATACGCACAGACCACAAAGCACAAACATATCTGCCCATAATGCATTCTGAAGGAGTGCAGGATATGCGGTAAAGAATTAATACCAATGTTATAAACTAGTGATGGACCGAATCTGCCGAACTTCAGATTCGGCAAACTTCGGCACATGCCGAACGTTCGAAGGAATGTTTGGCAAAGACTCTGCAGAAGTTCGGTAAACGTCTGCGGATACGCGAGAACGCGCAGGGACCATGAATTGCAAATGGATGTCTTGCGGTTGCGCGTTTATCACCGTACAGTGTAGTTAGTACCTTAGTGCAACTAGCGGTTACGGCGAGGTACGTTGCAGGCGACATGGTACCTTTGTGTTTGTCAGCCTTTGTGAGTGTGGTTTTCCTCCAGTATTTTCTCGCTCAAGAAGAGAAGATCGACCTGTAATTGGCGCAGTCCACTGCGCAAGTAACAAACGAAGTGGTACATTCTGGATAAATTGATTTTTATTTGAATTTTCTAGTGATGCAACGAGGTAATTGCAACACTGGATGACAAGTACTTTAAAGCACTCTTCGCCATTATAGCCATCCTGCTTTCGGGCTCACAAGTAGTCTGTGAAAAAGCAAAATAATATGGCTTTTAATAAGTGTTACTTTGCGGTTTTTATCTATCCCAAGAAATAAAATAAGATCGGTCATGCTCGACGTTGCACATTCGACATTCCTAACTCTTCCAGTCTTCCTAAACGTTCGCGTGTGTCCTAACTTCAGAAACCGGCATCTTAAAAGTTAAAAACGATACGTTGCGAATATGAGACATACACTTTAATGCAAAGCTGGCGTCAAATGACTTCAATCAAACATGCATATTTACAATAATATTGTTCTTTTTAGGTGATTCAGAGTCTTCAAAGTATAAGTTTCTCTGATTCTACAGAATGTACACTAACGATTTGAACCAACTTTAGATGTTGCGGAAATATTTGTTTGTCACCGTATACAGCACTGCGACCTACTAGAGAGATGCGGCTAGGTGGTGGAAGCTTGGGGTGAAAATATCAACGTATAAGCCTACCTCGTACTAAAAGAAGAAAAAAACATTTTTCAGGCAGTTTACAGCAGCATTTGCAAACGATGTTATTACCGTGCTTGCGTAGTTTTATTTTACCACGTTTTATCACGTTTTACTCAAATTTTATCTCGTGTGACTATTCCTCGCTCACCAACATTACGTCACAAAAAATGAACTGGTTCAGATTAACATCAAAGACATCGTCGGGCGACCCGGCTCTGTCGTTTTCGTACCTTATGCCTATCAATGTTTATGCAAACTTACTGCAAATTTCCGTCCTGTGTTTCATAAACAGTTGATCATCCTCTCATGATCCAACCACCCAAAGCACGCACACTATCGTTTTTGTCTTTCCTCTTGTTATGAGTATCACGGATTGGAACAGCATGCCGTACGAAATTGTATCGCAAACTGTACACATGCCATTTAAAACAAAATATTGGCACCATATTGATATAGTCGAATAATCACCTCAACTGTCACTGCTTTATTTTCATGTATATGTGATGCATCTAGAATTTTCGTGTGATTTTCTTTTTTTGGCATACATGCTGTTTTTATGTGCTTTCTTTGCTGTAATTGCATTTCGGTGTTCTTGTCGTGCTCATCAAGATTCTTTCGTAGTTCACTTGATTTGAATGTTATCAACTCTCCCTTCTCATGTAATGCGATCCAAAGATTGCCTTTGAGGGAATAAAATGAAATAAAAATGTACCCCCGAAAGGTGACGGAGGCGTTGATGGCTCACCTTGGCGCGCCGGCACCGAGCTTAACAAGCGATCTTTCGAGACCTCTCACTATGCCGGCGTGGCTCTCTGATGTAGAATCCTGAAAGTGGGATAATTTATTCATTTAAAAAATAATCTAAGTAGAAAATTAGTGTTCTGAATCCCTCATGGCGCGCCAGTTTTGTGTGGGGATGATCGGTTGAGGCATGACCGCATATTCTCGTATCTCACGCTTCGCCATCTCTAGGCTGCACATACAACTAGGCGAGCACGTTCACGACAACATCTGCGAACGCAGCAATAGATTAACCGGAACACAGTTTTCGTTTTCTTTGTTTGACCTGTTTAGTTTAGTTGATATGTTGATATTTTAGTCCAAGCTTCCACCGCCTAGCCGCAACTCTGTAGTAAATCGCAGCGCGACATGTTGAGAAACCGATTTTTCCAGACCATCTAAATCGGTTCGAAGCATAGTGCACATGCTGTACTCTAATGTATGATCATTTATCCTCTATACTTGCTTCTGCAGTTTCGAGATACTCGTCCTAATCGGACAATTTATGCAATAAAATTTGTTTAAAAAAATGAAGGACGTATACAGTCCCCTGTAACGCCGAATTTGAGCGCAGCTCTTGAGGAGGAGGAGCGGACGGTGCAGAGAGGAGGCTATGCCCCGCCTCCTCTCCTGCTCGCCTCCCATTGGGGGGAAAATTTTCCGCTAAATATAGCGGTGAATTTGTTTCGCCTAATTTAGCGGTGAATTTTTTTCGCCTAATTTAGCGGGAAAATTTTTTCATATAAATTTAGCGGGGAAAGGTTTCCGCTAAATTTAGCGGGGAAATTTTTTCCGCTAAATTTTGCGGGTAAAATTTTCGCAAAATTTAGCGGGGAAATTGTTTCCGGTAAATTCGGCCGGGAGAATTTTCTGCACAATTTAACGGGGAAAGTTTTTTTGCTAAATTCAGCGGAGAAAATTTTCCGCCAAACTTAACGGCGAAAAATTTCCGCTAAATTTAGCGGGGATATTTATCCATAATGCACCGCGCGGTTACGCCGGCGGTGACGGGGACGGCGACGGCGACGCCGCTCAAGCCGGCAACGGGCGCCTAAGAGCTGCGCTCTAAAAAACTATTTCCAGGAAGTCGATGATTTACAGCTGGCGTTTCGCAAAGAAACTGAGTTTACTGAACTAATTAGGATCCTTTAGGCTCTTTTATATACGGGTCTTCAATGATAATTCATGATCAAAAACTTCAATTTGTTTCAAAATACGCTTTTAGAAATCGCATAAGTGGCAGTCTGAAAATCACCACTGACATTTTGTTTCAAATATGTGTCTTTTCTCTACACTCACATTCAAATCGTCTCCCTGATCAGTTGTTGGCGCTTCCAAAAAGAAAGCTCTAAAAAGAACCTCATTGCGTGCGGGGGTCTAGGGAAGACGAATCTTCTTTTGCTTATAGCTTGCCAGCGTCAACATTTCGACATGCATATTTCGATTTCGCAATTTTGTTTCCACTTGCTTGCTTCTCCTGTTTCATATGGGATTTATTTTGAGAGCGCAGCTCTTAGGCGCCCGTTTCCGGCTTGAGCGGCGCGGCCGTCGCCGCCACCGTCGCCGTCGGCGTAACCGCGGCGACGTTTCGGCATGGTGACGTTTCGGCAGCGTGCCAAAACCTCCTCGCGGGGTCACGTGACGTCAAGGGAGTCACGTGACCCCCGTGAGGTCACGTGACCTCGGTGACGTTACGTGACCCTCGTGACGTCACGTGACACCCCTGAGGTCACGAGGGTCACGCGACGTCACGTGACCTCACGGTTACGCCGACGGCGACGGCGACGCCGACACCGCTCGGAGGGAGGAGTAGCAGGAAGGATGAGGAGGTGAGGAGGAAGGAGGAGGGGTATACCCTCCCCTCAGTACCCTTCCATCACCCTTACAAAAATGATTTCAGACTTTCTGATGAAAATGTGTTGACTTCTTGTCGACTCTGGTTACTTCCTTTTGACTTTGACTTTCTGTTGACATTGTCAACAGGAGGTCAACACACCTCTTGAAGACTCCGTGGTGAAAATTTCTGTTGACTTCCCGTAGACATATTTATCAGAAAGGCTGCAGACTCTCTGCTGCCTGCATGTTGAAAAATATATGTTGACTTCTTGCAACCCATTTCGACATAAAGTCTGCAGACTTTCTGGTGCTTCCATGTTAAGTCTTTTTGTTGACTTTCTGCAGCCGAAAGGCTGCAGACTCTCTGCTGCCTGCATGTTGAGGCGTTCGAAAGGCATGTCCTGCCGTTCTGACTTTGTAAGTGACTATAGTGACTTGAATGAATGAACCAATGCTTTCTTGTAAGAGATATCGTCCACGACCTTCAAAACACTCTTTTCCCTTTGATGGACTCCCGAAGAGAAGATAAAATACTTAAAACCTTAATAAGTGTTGAGGTGGTCACCGGCCAAATAAATTTCTTCAATATGTAGGCTATATAAGGCTCTAGAGCAGCCAATGGGACTGTGTTTCAGGTGTTCAGTTCTTCATGGTGTTTGTGTTCGTTTCTAATGTGTAGTTCTCGGATGTATGTAGTTGTAGTGCCTTCAAATAACACATTGACACCATTTAGTGACAAAACTAAGAAAAGAAAATCGCGTTTTTTTTATATTTTTATGGAATTTTGCTGCAGCTAATTTGGAGGAGGCTCTCGTGACACAGAGACTACAAATGGTCTGGTGCCAATGAATCGCCTTGGAGTCACAAGGTTGTCTTATGGTAGAGTTTAGCTTTTCAGTGGAGTGTCAACAAAAAGTTGACACCTAGGCGCCAAGAAGTCTACTGCCTTTCTAATGAACTTTGGGCCAAACGGCTCCTGGAAGTCAAGTCAAAAGCTAAATACAATCTGCAGAAAGTATGATGGAAAGCTGTTGACATTTAATACCTGTGTTGACTTTTTTCAGCAAACTTTCCACAAAAAATAATTACACTTTTTTGTAAGGGCATATTCCTCAAGAGCTGCGTTCTAATTCGGCGTTACAGGGAGTTTAAACGGCTTTCATTTTTTTTTTAATTAGAGTGTTACGGAATGTGATTTCTCAAAATCGGTCTCAGCTGAGCGAGTAAAACCGGCTATTTTACACCTCATCTACCAAATTTTATAAAATGCGAGTCTAAATTTGCTTCGATATATTCTCTTAATTGACAGTTGTACTTATGTCCACAATGAAACCACCGCGGAATGAGCGTCTAATGCGCTCATGAATATATTTAATAGAGTATTATAACTGTTCTTTTCCGATGAAATTATTTAATCAGAAAAACACAAAATAAGTGAGCCCTGGATGGCTTCTGAATTTTTAGAGATTAATCAGGAGAGAACAAGCTTCACCTTTATTTTTTAAACTCAAGATCTATTTCTACTTGCAAGCTTTCAAAAACGTCGCAATCGCCTAATGGCTGAATTCCTGGAAGCCAAATCTCAGTACTATATATCCCAATCATTTTAATGGTGTTTCAATGTCGTGTCCTGACAATTGCATGAAAGATCACAAATGACGTACTTGAACTCCGTTCACTTTCGGAAAACGCACTTTTGAAACATTTCAACACATATTATGCTTGATCAATTCCAGACAATGCTTTCATATAAAAAGGACAAACGCTGTTTGTTGCTAATTAACGTCACGCTTCCGCAATTTCTTGACGTATGGTGACGCCGATTTAAGATCAACAACCTCTGTCGTAGAAGAGATTCAGCAGTACGGAAATTCCGTTTTTAGAATTATAAGGCTGTACCAGGACTCACTGGGCTGTCGCAGTTCAAATTTGGTAGGGATATTGTTGGTTTCGCTTCCTTAGAATAATTCGGTAACTTTTTTGTTATTCCTGATAAATTAAAGGCTTAAAATTGTACTCTTCAAAATTATTAAGCTTCCGCGTAGAAACGTGGTGTTTCAGATAAAGACATTTCTTTATTGCAATGTATTTGGAAAATAAAAGCTAACTACAAAAAGGGGACGAATGCAGACTTGTTCAGTGTTTCACGATTTTCTTAGAAACGAAATTTAATTAATCGACTGTCACGTCCTCCCAGCGTGAGGATAAGGGGCAGTTAGATAAAAACACAAACTGATAGAGATAGGCACTGACGAGTCTTGCCTTGCTCTACTCTGTTTGCATCTGCCACTTCTCCGTGAACAGTAAAGCACGAAACCGCCGTACCGTACTGTTCCCGGCAAGTTGTTTACTAGGGACGTTTAGCAAATCGTTCCCGTGTTCCGAGCACAGTAACACAGGAACCTTTCAAGCATGCTGTTAAGCGCGCACCCCGCGGTCATGGTATCACCCGGGAGCGTTTAAAAGCATGCTTTAAAGGCTCCTGTAGCGCGGCATGCGGAACACAGTAACGGTTTGATAAAAGTTCCTGTTATCTCTAAGTTCGTTGGCGGTAAAACAAAAACGCATCAGCGCAACACCAGTGATCACGAGTAACACCGGTCACAAACTCGCAAGCCCCACCACTCCACTCGACGCCGACACGACATACGTCATGAAACGCACCAAAAGTGAAGGCGTATGCTCACGTACTGTAACTAGGAGAAGTGAAGTGTTGGGCGGACGACCTTCACAAAAATATATAAATAGTGCTTTGCGCTATGATATTTTTCATTTATTATTGGATTCATAATGATAAAATCCTATTACTGTGTTTTTCTATCTGATTCAAGCTAGTCGAACTGGTCATAAAACTGGTCAAGCAAGAAAAACAAAGTGAACTTTTCCATGACCGGTTAAACATTTATTGTTAATACATCGTTATCTTTCGTAACGAACCAGCATTATATTTTTGCCTCCATAATTTTTAAATGCAAACAGTTATCACACACGACTGTCCTTTGCGCCGTGTTTTGTGTCTTCTATAAATCTGAAACGGTCAGAGACCAAAGAGCTCACCCGCACATGCCAAGCTTATAAACGCCGCGGAAGAAAAGCATGTCGAGTAGGACGTGTCGGGTGTTGTGTCGTAGTAGTGTATATGCATATGCCTATGCCGGTGCTGTGTAATATGTGGTGCTTGTGTTGTTTGCGATGTATCTGGGGTTTCTGTCTAGTCGTGGTCGTTTGCAGTGTGCTAAAATACTCGTTTTTTTTTTCATAGGCTGCGAAAAATCTTATTAGGTGGCGAAAGTTGCTACCAGATTCCAAATATTTTGCTCGAGTTATTTATCCATCCAAGTTCTGCATTCGTTTGTCGGTCTAGCAGTTGCGTTGTAGCTACTCAACGTCACTACGGCTTGGTGGCGCGAGTCGTCGCCCGATTCCAATATTTCGCCTGGTCAAGTCATTTATCTATTCTCTAAGAAGTTCGGCATTTGTTTATCTGTCTAGCAGTCCCGTTGTAGCTACCGACACATGTACCTTTGCACGTAGCTACGTCGGCTGGTGTAACGTAGGGAGTGGATGTTTCGTCCGCTTAAAAGGCGACGGAAGAGTGCGCGTGTGGAAGTTGTACAGGAAATCGGAGCGTAAACGTGAGCGAGGCCGAGGCCGAGGCTGCGGTGGGTGGCGATCGGGGCGGCGCCGTCCTCCGTTTGTAACCTCGTCCTTGCTCCACGAGGTACGATGCTAGCTTTTGGAGACTGTGATCACTGCGCATAACAGACATGTAACGAGAGCAAGCGCGTCCTCTGTGCTTTCATCGCTCTCACTTAGCCGGAAAGGCTCGCTGGGTTCTTCACTCGCCTGTTCTCGGCTGCTGGCCGCCATGTTTTATGAGGAACACGCTCACCCGTGTTTCGTGGAAGGCAGACACGGTGTGCCGTGTTAAAGGTTACACGGTACCTCATGTGTAGACAAATAATACAGATTGCTGCGTGTAAAACGAACCTTTTTTGACGTGTCCGCTATGAGACAACGGTTTACAAGCCTGGGCGTGTTATTGTTGCTAACAGCGTATTTTTTTAATTTAAGGTTTAAATGTAGTATGCCTTGTCCTGTTTCCCATTCTCGATAATGTTTAATGTTTTTTTTCGTCCGGGCAATTTTTCGCTTCAGATGGAGTATGCCTCTCGTGATCCATGGCTTTTTACTTTGGTTTTCTGACGAAAATGCATATATCCCTTGACACAACGTTCCACAATTTCTGGAAGGTAAAGACACATTTGTTTAACGTGTCACGCATAGTCATTGCAAAAGAAAATAAACTTCTTCAGTGACACTTCAAGATAGTCAATGATACTCACATCGTCCGCTTTCTAGGTTAATCTGGTACCCTAATTACCTCGACATCCGAGTTACGCATATAACCTACCGGAACTATTAGCGGTATCATTTGTGATCGGAGATTTCGTGTGAAACTTTTCATTGATAACCCCTGTCATAAAGTGTATTATATATGAATACAAGATCAAGTGTAGTGTAAAAAGTACACTATTATTCTGCTAATGCGCTTCACAACCTGCACTAAATTAAGAGCGGACATTAAAACTAAAAGCGCTTCCTCGTTGCAGAGATCAGTGCTGAAAACTGATCTCTGACAAATTAATACATGGTAAGTTAGTCTTCCGCCAGTATGAAATTACCTTGAATGTTAACAAAGTGTTCTAAGCTACTATGCAATTTTGTAATTACATCTAATCAGGAGTTTGGAGGCCTATATATAGCAGAAATGATAAAAGGTGCACGTCGATAATCCACCTTGCAGTGCAAAGCCTCTAAGTCAGGCACTGCATTTAGCAATTCGTAAGATAATTATCGTTTAAAAACAAATCGCTACACCTTAACAATTAGTAAAATAATTCTGGTATACGAAAATTGCTACACCTTCCACCTCTTGTGCTTCTATCTTTCTGAAAGACATCGTACGCAGGAGAACATATTTCATAGTTAATAATGTTAAGATTTAACCATGTGTTTGTAACCACAATTTCATCTGGGAATTGAACTAGTATGATTTGTTTGAGGTCTTGTACTTTATTGGCTAAGCTGAGAGCATTAAAATTATGAACTTAAAAATAAAAGGGTTATTTCTTCCAGTCACTTCCGTTGGTTATCCATTGATTCCTTAAGTTTAACCACTCGAGTTTGTTCTTCGTCCCACACATACGTATCGTTGTTAATTATCAACTTCTCATACCAAATTAAAAGCTTGCCATTGGGTTGTTCTGTGTCCTTAAGTGCAGCCCACAGTACCTTTCTGATTGTTTGTATCATACGTGAGCCATCTTCCGAGATAAATATGCGCGTTCCCTTCAGGTGCTTTGCATGTTGCACCGATTCTCCCATTTCAATATTATAAGGAAGTCCAATAAAACAGGGCAGTACTTGTTAGGTACTCATTTCCCCAGCCTGTTAATTTGTTCAACGTTTTCCACCCCAACTAACAATTTATCTTTAAATGCGTTCGTCTTTGAAGATATAAGCAGGGTTACAAAGCTAGCGGCGTTCAAGGAAACCTCGGTAGAGGCCGCCAGGAGTCATGGTGCCGTTACGACGACGTTAAATATGTTAATAACACACTCTGCCCATTAGGACGGCTGCAGCCGTTAACATCCATGTTTTATCGGTGCCCTCTTTCTGCGCTCAAGCGTAGGGTTCTTGTTTCCGCCACCTCAAAACACGGCGTTACAATCGGCACCGCCGTCGGGTCGCCGGGCACCGCAGGCTGTGACAGCGCAACCGGGGCAATAAGAGTCGCCGACATCCGATGAGCGTGGTCATCTCCTCGGAGTGTTCTGCGGAAAAAGTGATGTTCGATCGGCCCGCGTAATTTGATTTCGGAAGTTCTTGTGCTCTCGGAAGAGGATGCTTTGGCGCTACTGCACTGCGATATGGTGCGGGAACTCCAGCAAGTCGAAAGTCTTGTCGTTCTGTCTATTCCCAAAGGAGCTCCGAAGCAAGAGGAAAAGTTTCAATTTTCGTCGGTTTCGTTTCAAGCCTGTTTCATGTGGCGCGATCCTGGTTGCGATATTCAGCCCCGAGCGGCAGAAACCCCGTGAACAGAGCACTTAAGCTGCCGCCCTCGTTTGTTTTCGTTTTTTTTTCTTAGGCAGCAGCGACGTTGCACCTGATATTCGCATGCAGATCGAGTCGCACCACGTGCTGAGCGCACTTAACGAAACAAGCATTTTTCGTGCTCTCTCAGTGCCCACAGACACTTGCCTAGCTTTCGTGGGCAAGCTTGAAGAGTGCTTTTTGGCGTGCATTCCAAATCTGGTATACAAAAGTGATGTGATGAAACATTTTTGCTTTCATGGCATAATAGTCGGAAGAAGGAGAAGTTCCTCCAGATGTTCAGCTATGAACCCTGGAGCACTTACGCCTTTAGAGCAGAGATCCGCAAAAACCTCAGTTGAAAAGGCCTGAAGCAACTAGGACAGCACAGAAACTGTGAAGCGCGTCAGCTTTCAGTTGAGTAGAAAAAGTTAGCTTTATTGTCTCTGCAGGAAACACTAAGTTTCTGCTGATAAAAACTGTGGTTGTGCGATAGCTTTTATGATTGTTTATTTCTTAATTGTGCTCTTACGTGTTTCTCGAGCTATCTATTTTATTGTTTTCTCAATTTTGTTTGGTACATTTATATTCTATTTCATGTACGAGACCTGTGTACATAATAAAGCTGGTATAAACATTAAATGCGTGCTCCTTGCCTCCTACCCACTTGAGCTTTTCTGAAATTGCTCTACGGTGATTTATATAACGAAAAGTCTCAGAAGATGGGTAGGAAATCGAAGAGAAAAAATTCGCTGAAGACACTTAAGACTGTTTAAGTGTAGGAATGCGAACGCATTCCTACACGCAGCGCATTCTTACAAGCAGCGCGCCACGTCTTCCTTTCGCACACGGGGCCCCTGCGGTGACATCACGCTCCCCCCTGCGCAGTCACGGCGAACCCCGCTGGCCTGACGACGGCTTCCGTGACGATGCATCTGTGTGGCTGTGATTTTCTTTGTGTTTTATTTCTGAGCCGCGTCCGCTGTGGCTTTGAGCACTCCGCCAGCTACCGTGACGAAAACAGGCAAGCAAAAAAGTGGACAGCGAGCGGCGGCGAACGGGCCGCCTAGGACGCGACAGTACAGCTTGCGCCATCTAGGAGCAGAAATATCGCCTGGAAGATACCGTACGGACTCCTCAACCACCCTCTCCATTCTCTTTCCCTTTTTCTGTTTTTTTAAGGCGAAGGCGTTGTTTGTCCCATTACGCTGTAGGCGCGAATCGCCCAAAACCTAGAGAAAAAGAAGACGAGCGGGAAGCGCGAGCTCACGCGAAAATCGAACGAAGCAAGCTTGGACGGCGATCCCGGTAGGTTCCTGGGCAATCCGTTTAATCGGTAGATTTAATTAATATAAAAAGTGTAAATGAATATGTAGGACCTAATCGTGGTCGCTACATATTTGGTGACCCGATTGCGCACGCATTCTTTAGCGTTTTCATCATCCTCATACCGAACATGGCCACCGGACCGGACAACGCAGATGTCGGTGCTGTCCGCCTTCGACTTCCACAGTTCTGGCCATCTGACCCAAACCTGTGGTTTGCCCAAGTGGAGGCCCAATTCGCCAAATGAAAGATCACAGCACAATTGACCAAATTCCTCCAAGTCATACGAGTCTTGTCACCAGAAGTTGCGATGGAGGTCTGAGATCTCATTCTCGCGCCGTCAAATCAGGACCTCTACGACACCCTAAAAGCGGAACTGGTGAGGAGAACGTCAATTTCCGAGCACAGACGGCTACAGCAACTACTGTCATCCGAAGAACTTGGTGACAGAATACCATTCCAAATGCTTCGACGACTTCAGCAACTGCTTGGTGGCTCTCCCGCGACGTTTGACCGGTCGCTTCTTCGAGAGCTATTTCTCTTGCGGCTACCGGCGAATGTTAGGATGGTGCTCGCACCAACAACGAACATAACTATCGACGCCTTGACATAGCTGGCGGATAGAGTTTTTGAAGTGGTCTCGCCTGCCGCATCTGCAGTTGCTACCAGTTCTCCGAAGGCGGAGACCACAACAGTATCATCTCTACTTCCGAACTCGAGCGCGGTCAACGATATGCGTGAACAGATCCACCGCCTGACAGCGCAGGTAGGCGCGCTCGTGACCGCCACTACTTCCTCGTCCCGCCAACGGTCAAGATCCTGTTCTCGACAGGCCCGACATCCACCATCACGACCCAGTTCCCCTCCACCAGGTATCTGTTGGTACCACTGGCAGTTTGGGACCAAAGCCCAAAAATGTCTACCTCCTTGTACAGCGTCGGAAAACGGCCCAACGCACCACTAGTGGCGGCTAGTCGGAGCGCCCACCCTACCACCCACCTATTTCTCGTCAGAGATAAAAACTCAAAACTGAGATGTTTGGTCGATACGGGCGCCGATGTGAGCATCCTCCCCGCACCTGCTAGCACCTCTCCGCGCAAGAGGCAGCCGTATGGCTTATGGCGAACGTTCCCTCACCCTCGACATAGGGCTCCGCCGAACTTTCCGTTTAATATTTCTTGTCGCGGCTGTCCCTATCCCCATTCTTGGAGCAGATTTCCTTCGTTGCTAGAACGATGGAGCCGGTCTGCTTGGTTTAGCCCATGGCAAACCCAGGAGCGGTCCACCAGCGAGGTTCGGAGCAAGACCGGTGGAAACCGCGAGCCCTGGCCATAACAACCTGGGCCATCACGATCCCAGGGTGGTTCCGCAGCGAGACTGGGACTGCGATAGCCCGAGACAGCAAGCGTACGCAGCGCTGGCGTGGGAAGGGCGATCCGCAGGTTTGGACACGGATTCCGTCTGCGAGCTCTGATCGACGGGCGACAACAAGGGTCCGCGGGCCCGGACTGCCGGCTCTCGACGACGGGCAACCGCAAGGTACAGTAAACCCATTCGCTGCCTTCTCGTTGGGTTATGTCACTCCCTGGGTGACCAGCTAAGCGCATACCGATCGGGTGGCGGGGAATATTTATAGAGTGTGAATATCATAAAGAACCCCGCATCAAAATGGCGCATCCAACGTGGGGCCCGTTCTGAATTCCTCTGCTTCTAGTCGTCCCGAGGGAGTCCCACGGACTCGTTTAGCGGGTTGTTCACTAACGCTAACGATTCCCGCTGAGACAACGTATGGAATTTTGCCGACTTGTCTCACAGCAGAGCTCAGCAGGTGTCTCCTCGTATCGAGTACTTTAAGGGGTACGTAAACAAAATTTTAGCTCCGATCTTTCTGCATAAATATGAGCTAAGGACAGGCACCACCTCAGAAATGTCTATATCGCGCTGTAAAAGACAGGAGAACTAATTTTAAACCTAATTAAACAATTTCAAATTCACATCTGGTGGATGGTGTGAAAGTTCTCGTGACATCACCTGTGGCATAGGAGCAGCGCCGTTCTGCGGTAATACGGCGTGCCGGCAGAATTAGCCTAGGCCTGAACGCATTTGCAAAGCCTTGGCGGAGAAAGCTAAAGCGTAGTTGGCCACAGTGAGCTCGTTCTCGTTGCGGCTCTTTGCACGACACGACGCGAGCACGCCTCTGGTTCTGAAGGTTTCAATCTGAACGTAGAGGGAAAAAACCAAGGAGTGGAGAAAAAGAGACACACACTGCTGGACTATCAACCATTTACTTAAATTCTTCTTTTTAATCTGTCCTCGTGAATTATACTATGTACTCGAATTCTTCTTCATCTACCCTCATGAATTATACTATTTAGTTCCCAGGAGTAACTTCTTCTTTGGTATGATATTTGGTGGCTAGCGTTCACATGTTCTTTACTAGGTTGTTACAGGTCGCAAATCGTCGACGCGCCACCAAGTGGCAATGCTCGTAACCACAACATCCACGCCGTAGCCTTTCCCGTCTGGCACAAGTGACGTCACGAATACGCCGAATATCCCAAGACGCATCGCGCTCTCCGATGGCTGATTTTCGAGCGCGCGCCCAATCGGACCCCTCAGGGTGAAAAATATAGCCATCCATTCAAAATACAAAAGCGCGATTATGATTTACGGATATCATTGATCATATTAAACCTACTTTTCACGATAATAGGTGTATTTCAAGTTTCGCTTCAATATCCCAACAGCGCTTCCGCAGCGTTCATTCCACACCATCAAGATCGCCGTTCTTTGCAGACGTTAGGCAGGAGCTTGATCTGAGGATGAAGGGACCTCTGCCAGGCCAACCATACCCCCCCCCCCTTTCCCTGTCCCGGATGCGCTCTTATGGCACTAACGGTTATTTCTACTTACTAGTTCCCTCGAGCTGCTACTTCTGCGGTGTGAAACTGACGTGGTGAACCGAACGCCCGTGCACATAAGATACCGGCATGGCTGCGAATGACGTTACGGGCAAGCATGTCTAGGCTCTATGGCGCACAGTCTTCGGATTTTAATACTAGGCAAGATTGTCGCTTGTTGACGCCACCAAGCGGCGAGACTCGCAACTGCAGTACTCTTGGCCGTGCTGGAACTCTTGACGTCACGAGCGCGATACGCATTGCGCTTCTCACTGCCCGACTTTGAAGCGAGGGGTAGAGAGCTCGCGTTCACGTCATTTCGTTTCCGTACCCGCGCTTTCTCGGGTACTTCCAGAATAGTGGTTGGCAGGAGGTGATGCAACAAGGGGAAGACGAGGAGCGCGGTTAAGATGTAAGAAAGTCGTCTTCGGAGGCAGTGGAGAGGCACAGCATGTTCGCTGGAAGGCAGGACAACTACTGGCAGGAGGGGAAACAGCCAGGACTCATTGTAGATTTAGGATATAGGCTTGGGGTGATGTGGTAAGGAAGTAAGCGCTTGTCGAGGCCTGGGGTGCAGATGGGTTTTTTGTCAGTGGATGGCGGAAAGACTGAGGGAATAGCAGCTGACACCGGGAACACTGGTGGACGAGATTGTCCGCGGGTGTCGGAAAAATTGCGGGGATAGCAGTAAACACCGAGAACACTGGCAGGCGAGTTAATGAGCACTATGATTTGTAACTGCTGGGCCAAGACGGCTATTTGCTTTGCGTTATTCCAACAATCGACGAAGGCCAGAGAAACGGCTCTCCCTTCAGGGGGGTCGTCCATAAAGAAATGTACAGAGCCGACTTAAATGATGCTTTTGTGACTTCACTCTGGCCGGCCGTGGCAGTGACAGCAAGACTTTTAATAAGATATGTCGCGTCACGACCTGTCCGGGGATGAGGCGGTAGACATTTGGGTGGGCTTGTAGCTGTCCAGCCTGCCTTGAGACGTGAACGGTTCAAGCGGGCTTGCTCGCTGTGCTGCCGCCCCCTCCGAGGACCGATCAGTCCCAAGAGCTCGTATGCACGTGAAGAGAACGAGACGCTGACGCTTACATCGAGTAGCACATGGTATGCGTAGTCGTTGCGGAACGCGAATATGGTATATGGCCATTCCGCCACAGGCTTTGGATCCCTTCGCTTGCGGAAAAGATGGACTAAGTTTACACCATCGTTGACTAGTCCTGAGGGAAACTCACTCTCTGAGGAACGCAGCTAATGGTTTTGAGGTTTTGACGCATCGCTTGCTCCGAGGTGAGAGGGCCTTAAGAGGTAAAGACGCGAGCATCGTGTCTTACTTCTCGGCTTACTCGGCGAGATACAAACGAGGAGTCTTGCCCGGTTCACATCGCTGACTTGAAAGGATACTACCGTCGTCGCGATGGGGAAGACGATTAACATAAGGGTGCGGTAAGACCCAAGAAACTCCCTGTTCCTGGCGACTCAGGAGCGAGCTCTGAAATGCGGACTCGCCGAGTTAGCCGCATGGTACATGAACCCGTCCCCAAGCAAATTGGCGGTGGAGGCTATGGCCACTGCCACAATCTGCGGCAGAGTATTTGTTCGTTGTGTGTTGTTTCAACACTTTGTTCTGCGCAGAATGGCTTCTTGGAAAGACGGTTATAGACGGCGTAACCGAGGAAGCCCACCGGGAGGAAACACGGGCCCATTCATTTTCCCAAGCGCTCAGGGTGGCTGACACTTGTTCGGCCTGACGAACGGTTCAGGCGGGCAGTTCTAAACCCGCTGCGACCTCTAAGCGGAACGGGGCAGGTTCGTCCGCGTCGGGGAGACCAGCCTAGAGCAGGCCCCCTGCTGCATCGCGCTGAGTGGAACAGCGAGCGACGGACAGGTCGGCATTGACTGTTGGCTTCGCTAGAAGAGCCAGCTGATGCCGGCACCAAGAAAGACCGACGCCGAGGGTCCCACCACCACCTACGCCGCTTTCAGACGCTGCAACGTGGCCACTCCGGCAACGACAACAGCGGCCGCCTCTTCGACACCTCACACGGCGCCGACCAGAGTGTCCACCTTTCTCCCCAGTCCATCGACGTGGAAGAACTCCTCCCTGAGGCCCATGAAGTCCCGTGTATTGGAAGTCCCCCGACGTCCAGGCCTTGAGGGGGGGAGAGTGTGGGAGAAGAGGGGGGAAGACGAGGCAGAGGGCACGTGGCAGGCGGTCGGCGGGGAAGACACGAGCTGGCGCGAGACAGTGCGTGTACACTGAGCGAGGCTGGAACTGGGCAGGAACGATGGAGCCGGTCTGCCTGGTCTGGCCCATGACGAACTCCGGAGCGGTCCGCCAGCGAGGTGTGGAGCAAGATCGGTGGAAACGGCGAGCCCTGGCCATACCGAGCTGGGCCATGGCGATCCCGGGGTGGTTCCCGCAGCGAGACTCGTACTATGATAGCCCGGGACAGCCAGCCTACGCAGCGCTGGCGTGGGAAGGGCGATCCGCAGGCCTGGACACGGACTCCGACTGCGAGCTCTGATCGACGGTCGACAACAAGGGTAGGTGGGCCCGGACTGTCGGCTCTCGACGATGGGCAACCGGGAGGTGCAGTAAACCCATTCGCTGTCTTCTCGTTGTGTTACGTCACTCCCTGGCTGACGAGCGAAGCGCATACCGATCGGGTGGCAGCGAATATTAGTAGGGCGGTCTCCATAAAGAACCCCACAACTTGAATCTCAGTCGTGCTAGTGTAACAATTTCACGTCATTTAATCTTTACACCACGGTATAGTCGTTAAGGTAATGCTATCTCACACAGGCTAATATCAGAACCGGCAAAAGTTAACTTAAACATCATGATTGACTATCACCAGATTGTGTACACATGCGCTGTACTTTCATTAAACTCGTGATGAATAGAGGTTTCAAGCAGAAGTTTTCGATCATGCGCGTCTAAGTTTTGGCATCACCAGCCGTTCGTCGTACGTGGAATTTTAGGTGAGCACAAGTAATCAAGCGGATGCAGAAGTATGAGTACATTTTATTGTGTGGAAGAGAAAAACTGTCTACCGAATGTGGGCAAGTGTTATGTAGTAAAAATATCGTGATCAGACATTCATAAATCACACTCTCACTGGTATATACTACCTAGGACGAGAGTACTGCGAATGATGCGACTTTTTTCCAATAATATCTGACTCTTGCTTGTGGCTACCCTATATATAATGACATCAGAAGTAATCGGCTTGTCATACACAGTTTAATTGACGACAACAAATTGGATAGATAATTTTTTTTTTATGCTTGGTGGGATGTCCGTCCGATAATGGCACCCTTGCTTTGCAGTGCAAACAATTTCTAAAAAAATGTTGATGTCTTGAGGGATTTATAGCTTCCAATGTTTATTACAGCCAATCATCCTCATGTTGGTATGTTGCTACAGAAAATAAGGAGAAGCAAAATGAAAGTATATCAGCTACTTAATGTTGTTCAGTCAATTAGAACACTTACTACATTTAAGAGAATACTCACTGAGGTTGTGTGTCGTATTTCTATATTCAAGTCACAGAACAACCGAACCAAAACACATCCTATGCGGTATCTTTTTTAAACATTGTTGATGCCATGATTATTGTGCAAATAACTTTCCTCGAGTGTAGGTCAGTCTTTTTTCATTTATTTATCATATGATGATAATCATGTCATTAGTTAAAATCGTATGACTAAACACTGTTTTTCCAAATGAGAACTAGAGTGGGTCCTCTCTAAGTGGACGAACCTAAGAAGCTATACTTATGATATCGTCCTTCACTCGACGTACTCTTTGTTGAACAAAAATATTTCTGTTCAAACTTGGACAAACTGGGTAAACAAAAAACTGAGTAGACGGAGGCTGATAAGGGAAGGCCATAGATAGAAGGAAAGGGTGCGAATGAACATGGGTAGCTTGAAACAATCAACTCAAATTGGGCAGTTCAAGCGATTCCCCTAAATGACTGTTTACTTCAAATTATTTTTTTGTTAAAATACGTAGACATTTTCTAACACAGAGTATTTATATTGTTAAAAAAGTCTAGGTGCGAAAGAAAGGGTAGATAATAATTGACGATGTGATTTATCGTACTGCAATTTATGGGTGATTCCGATTCATCTCCTTTAATTCTAAACTAAATCTTATTATTTTATGGTCTGAAGCCACCACTCGAAGGACCATACATGCATAATACAAACTAATTTATTTTAGTCCTTCTACATGGACATACTTTGTATTTTTATAAGTTTCGTAGAAGTGTGTAATAATGTGGCCGAAAAAACAAATAAAAGAAGACAAGGAACAAGCTCGAAAAGTGGGGACTGAAGGAGAGCTGGACACCGGACGTATACCATCAAAGCTCTGGTTAAAGGAAAACAACTCTACCCACCACTCTCTTAAGCTGGAGCAGACGGAACCTACAGAGAACGGACTCCAATGGCCAAAAGAGCACCACTGACCAACTCCAGCGGGATAAAAGCTCCGTCATGTCTAACACTGTGCGAATGACATTTGTTTCTTCGCTAGTTTCTTTCATGCCTGGATGTGCGTGTGCGAAAATAACAGCAACATAAAAATATATTTTTTGGGCACAAAATTTAAACGGATGTTCCAGTTCTTTGTTTTATAGACTCGAAAAAGAACCGGACAAAGTGATATTGAGTGTCGAAATTATAAGGTTGACAAACATTGTCGTCGTTTACACTTACCCATACATGTTGCTTCGCAATCTTTTTGTGTGTGGAATATGTTTGAATCACCAGGAACATAGCCACGAAACATGTACTTGCTTACACAACTGTGAGAATCTATGTCGTAGTAGTATTTATTAACGAAACCAGAAAATCTATAATCTGGATCTTGTACGCAGCGGTGCCTCGATTTTTCTGTTAAACAAAATTTAAAATACAAACCGGTTACGTTCTGTTTTTTTGTTTTTTTTTTTAATACTGTATATTTTTTACGTGTTATTCAGTGTGAAATGATTTGAAGAATAATAAAATGAAGGTATCAACAGTCTATAATAGTAACAAGAACACCGTCGCTGTTTTATATATATATATACAGGGTCTTTTTTTTTTTAAGTTTAACAGACTTGTTTAAAAAAGGCCGTGAAAGTTACACTTATGCCGCTTGTGGAGGTGAGTTATACGGCCAGGGGGACACATTATAGGGGGCTAATCGTAATGATCAGTCGGCTAATTAATTAAAATTCGTTAATTAACTTTTTAATTATTGAAAATAGACACATGGTTCCAATTAAAACTTGCTCAGCGTCATCGAAAACCCCTAAATCAGTCATTTTCAGAAAGACTTTGAGCGCGTGAAAAGCGTAGTAGTGCACTAAATTTACCACTCGTGGAGCAGGTACAAGGCTGGGGCTAGATAAGAGGCGGAAAATTCGCGCGGGCGCCTTATCGCAACCTCTAGCTTTGTACCTGCTCCACGAGTGGTAACTTCAGTTCACTACTACGCTTCTCACGAGCTCAAAGTCTTTCCGAAAATGACTGATTTAGGAGTTTTCGATGACGCTGAGCAAATTTCTAATTGGAACCATTAGTCTATTTTCATTCATTAAAAAGTTAATTAACGAATTTTAAGTAATTAGCCGACTGGTCGTTACGATTAGCCCCCTATAATATGTCCCCCATGGCCGTATAACTCACCTCCACAAGCGGCATAAGTGTAACTTTCACGGCTTTTTTGAAACAAATCTGTTAAGCTTAAAAAAAAAAAACACCCTGTATATATTCGCGACTCCAGCAAAACGGACGCCGCCAAGCGGGAAAACCGGGAACCAGCCGGACCAGGTCGCTCCGCGCCCCTCCGCGTCTCGTCTCTGGTGGCTTTCGCGGACACGTGTTGTCGGCGCGGTGGCGAACAATGTAATTTGACAAAGGTTCGAAAATTTCTTAAGTTTTCCCGAGTGTTCATTAATGTGGTGATGCCTCAGTAGATTGTTTCCTTCCATCAGGTGTTTGAAAGCCCGTTTACTCCACAACACACGGACGCGTGCTTTCGATTGCTTGGATGGGGAGGAATCACGGAAAAACGTTTTGATTTCTTGTCTGTCTCGAATCACATTCAAAATAACGACTACTTGGTAAGTAACTGATAAGTGGTTTCTTTATAACGATGTAGAACAGTGGACTGAGGACGACAGACGAGGTGTTCCACTAGAGCGAACACCAGTGTTGCAGTCAAGTGAATGCGAAGGTTTGATAGCTGCTTTTCCTGAGTTTGGTTGTGTTCGATTAGCTTCAAGCTTGAGCCGCCTACGCCGGTCGGTGCGTAGGCTATTCATCTTGGCTGCTTTTCGCCGAAAAAGCCTCTGGACCACACTGAGGGAGTGGGGCTGATTTCGCAATTACTTGATTCAGGAAAACCTGCTCGCTGCTTATGATTAATGAGGGAAATTATCTGCTTTCAAAAGGTGGGGGACGTGTCTTGCAAAGTTAGAAGCTGTCACGGCATTATGATCTATTGCGCCTCCAATATTTATATTACACCCCCGTCGAAGCCAGCAGCAATATACGTCTACATTGCTCAGGTTGACCGGCCACAAAAAATACTAATTTTCTCCGTTCAGGTTTCGAAGTCAAGTTCAATGCAGAAAGGTTCTGCGTGAATCTCCGATGAAAACTCTCTTCAGTTTGTCCGCATTCGTCTCCATGCTACCGGCTAGAACCATTTGGCTAAGTTTAAGTATAGTATCTCTCTATCTGTCAAATATACTTTTATTCAGCAGTTCACCTAATAGCTAGTTAACTAAGCTCATATTTCAACCCGGAGAATATACTAATATCGCTTTAGTGGGACATAGCAAGTCAAAATGACTTCTCGATAGCTACTTTTTTTTATAAGACCTGAATTGAAATACGAGTATCAGCTGCTTAGTAAGGCGCCAGCGGGTTAACATGCTCCTTGGCTCAAGAAGCGCTTGCTTAATTTTCGTAATTGTCCTGCAGCCTGTGTTGTTGACCGAGGAGACTTTCGTCTCCTCAGTCAACAACAGTCGACTGGAGCTGTTTCTTAAAGGCGTATACGCACAAAAGCTCGATTTCGTGGACAGATAAGTCGCATGGTCGAGGCATGCGTGTTAGCTGAAAATTACTTTTGGTGTAACAATTCTGTAGTCATCGCCGCTTTCCTTAGATGATCAAAACTGATTAGATTTTATTACCGTTTCTCCGGAGCCCATAGTTTCGGTTTTGAACGAAATCTCCGAAACGAAAGTTTGGCATGAAAAGAACAGAAATCACCGGAAAAAGAAAACTATGCTCTGCAAGTTTATGTGCACCGGTTACACTTAACCGTCTCAGTTCAAATACCTATAAAATTGGGCATTAAACAAAAGAAAATGTGTTAAACTGAATGCGCCACCCGTTCAGGCGGCCCGGCCGATCCGACGCGACCTGGACTCAGCCGCCATGTTTGTTTGGTGGTGGCGCCCCCTATAGGTCGCTGGAGTCGCGAATATATATATATATATATATATACAGGGTGTTTTTTTTTAAGCTTAACAGAATTTTTAAAAACAAACCATGAAAGCTAGGTTAATGCGGTCTGCGCAGGTGAGTTATAAGGCCAGGGGGACATAGCATAGGGACTAATCGTAACGATCAGTCGGCTAATTAGTTAAAATTCGTTAATTAACTTTTTAATTAATGAAAAGAGACATATAGTTCCAATTAGAAACTTGCTCAGCGTCATCGAAAACCGCTAAATCAGTAATTTTCAGAAAGCCTTTGAACGTGTGAGAAGCGTAGTAGTGCACGAAAGTTACCGCTCGTGGAGCAGGTACAAGGCTGGGGCTAGATAAGCGACGGAAAAATTGCGCGGGCGCCTTATCGCAACCGCTAGCTTTGTACGTGCTCCACGAGTGCTAACTTTAGTGCACTACTACGCTTCTCACACGTTCAAAGGCTTTCTGAAAGTCTTTCTGAAAATTACTGATTTAGTGGTTTTCGATGACGCTGAGCAAGTTTCTAATTGGAACTATATGTCTATTTTCATTAATTAAAAAGTTCATTAACGATTTTTAACTAATTAGCCGACTGATCGTTACGATTACCCTCCTATAATATGTCCCCCTGGCCGTATAACTCACCTGCACAAACCGCATTAATCTAGCTTTCATGGTTTTTAAAAAAAAACATTCTGTTAAGCTTAAAAAAAAACACCCTATATATATATATATATATATACGCGACAACGTAGTACCGAGGTGCAGCGACGACACAGTTTGCGTGAAACCGCCAACACGCGAAAGGAATTGGTTCTTCGGAGACAACCGCATGCGGACCGTAGGCGGCGGTCAAGGGAACCTGTGGTTAGAGTAACTGTATAGGCTCTGCTTGCAGAGCCAGAGTATCGCGTTCCTTTTCCTTTCGCCGCCATCTCCGTATTGGCGGAGGAGTGGTCACGTGGGCAGAACTGGAGCCGACCTTCGTGCGGGAAAGCGGCCTTCCAGAGCGCCGAGTTTCGGGGGAACTTATTTTCCGCTTTGCGTTCGAAAAATATAGATCCTAGACTAAAATCGAACGAGCCGAAAGCTTCCTAAGTCATTGAACATTATGTGCGTCAACTGGGTACAGTACAACCCTGTTTTGTTCTAACGCGAGCGATGTTTTAGGACATCTGTTTTCAAGGTATGTGAAGCAGACGACACGGACGACGATCGCGTTGCTCGCATGTCGCATCTGCGGCTCTCGCGGAGTGATATGCGATACGCGACCGGCACATCCGGCCATCTCGGCGAGTCGGCGAGCTCTCGTTCGAAAGCGAGGGGGTGGCGTTTTCATCAGCCGCTGCGTCGTTTACCGCAATGAATTTTGCATGCGCTTAGAAAGAGCCCCGTGAAAATGGCAGGCTGTAGTGTTACGAAGTGCAAAAGTCGAGCGGACAGCGGCAAGAGCTTGTACCGGATTCCGACGGCAGGACACGATGTGAGACGCCGCCTCGTCTGGCTTTTTCGTATGGGAAGGAGATCATTTTTAATAATTGTCTGCCCTTTTACAATACGCCAAAAGATTTCTGCAGGCAGTTGTGTGGATAAACATGTTTTAGACAGACTGTTAGTGCTGTGCCTGTTCGCAATTTCTTCAAGGGACCATGTCGGTGGTAATAAAACAGTTTAATAGGTTCAGCAGAATATTCAAAATAGAAGAGAAAGCGAGATGTAGGTTGGTGTCACGCACTGAAAGTAGACAGAGCTCTATCACCCTATTCTCGGAACGGAATATACTGGTCAATAGGAAAACAATCAATCCCGGCATCATTCTGGTCCCTGCAACGAATTCGACTGCATTTTCAAAGACTGATCCGCAATAAAAGTGGAACGTCGGTGAACTTTTTTTTTTTATATTTGGCAGTTTGCACCTTGCGGCATCTCCCAAATTAAGTTTGGAGCACCGTCTAACATCTATTATTCGCGAGCCCCTAATGTTTGCGATTCAAGCGAATTCAAAATTTAGCCCAACTTGAAAGCATGCGAAAAAATTCTGTCTGCAAGAGCTCTCAATTCGGGCGTCTCGAGTTCGTGAAATGGCTAAAACGTCGGATAAAAAAAAAAGGAAAAAGAAGAAGTTGTACACAATTTTAGCATGAAAGTGGGGTGCTCGACATTCCTCAGATTCGCATATAATTGGAACGCACGAAGGTAAAGCACTGCTCCGTCTACATAATATCAAGTAAACTGTCAGCTGAAAAGAAAAGAAAAAGTCACAGGCTGAGCAGCGGCACTTGCTCTTCGATTAAATATAAGGGCAAAATAAGCAGGCCTGCGTTCTTTTGCTTCTTGCGATCGCTCGAGGGGAAAGGTCCTCTAAAAGTTGGGCAGACAGCGGGCTCACGACGCTATCTGCGTCCCAGCAACAGCGACTCGACGACTTCACTTCACACGCGACCCGCGGGACCCGCGGGTGCGTACGCGGGTGCGCTTTTTGCGAGAGGGAGACAGGAAACGACGGGACAACGATCACGGCGCATGCGCGGCTCGTCACCGCACGCCGCACTATTTTCCTTCCGCAGCGCGAAGCAGCAGGCCGCGCAGCACGCCGCCTCGCGTCTGCGCCTTCGTGCCCCTGCAAAAACCGACCGTGGCTTCCCGCAGTGCTTGGCTCCAGAATGGCACCATTGCGGTACTCTGCTCCGCAAGCGGAGCATATACAGTTACTCTAGAGGTAAGAACACCGGCGCGCCCTCGCCGGCGATTTCTGACCGGCGCACCGGCGCACAGATTCGGCACGCCGGAGCTGCCGGCGCTACATCGGCGCTCCGGACTTGGCACGCTCGCTTGCGGGTCGTGATGTCGCGTTCAGTAGTGACTCCATCAACTCCGTTCGGAGTTAATGGAGTCACTACTGAACGCGCCCGTTGTCACGTGGTGTACAACCCGCTAACGTTGCGGATGTCAACCCGACTTTTGGAACGCGGTCAACATGTTTACGTTTACGCTCTCTTGGGTTTGTTTTCGCTGGTTTTCGCGCCACGCGGTTTGGTCTTTGACGTTGCGGCTTTGAAAGGACGACAGTGTGCGCAACCACAGTGCGCAACTTCTAATTCGATGTCATGGGGATTTCGGAAGGTGTGGCCGTTTAAGTGATACGACTGACGACGTCTATCGTGCGGACTGCTTCGGAAGGTTGGTCGACGTCTCTGCGCCGGCTGCCACGCGAGCTCCCGGGACTTCCAAGGGCCCCTTCAACCTCTGGGCGGCGACGCCGGTTCAGGCGAGTGTTGTTTTATTCTTTGAAGCGTGTAAACACGTTTGTGTTCCGCTCACGCCCACGAGAAGGTGGACTTCAGAGTGCGGATAATGACTTCGCATGCAGTAGCGACCGTCTGTGCGGCACCTTCCCTTTTATCCCCATTAGACATTACATGAATAGTTCGCAGGCAAACAGTGGGCTATTGTCTGTACTCTTGGAATGCCATGCCTCGAGAAGTGGGCTTTCAGTTTGCGGATTACGTAAGCGGACATCAGCGAGCTTAGCAGATCAACTTCCTAGAAATCGCTGTAGTCGACTGTGACTAATAACTGCTTGCCCTTGTGCCCCAGCACGTCACACCCAACTCATTCCCAGGGAAAGTACGGTTTCGGACGAGGTTTTGGCGTCTCTCGCTGTTGATCTGGTGCATGTCTCATGCGCACGCTGCGGGCTGATATGTAGTTCTTTATTTCTGCATTCATGCTTGGCCAGAAGATGCTGTCGCTTGCATGCCTCAGATAGTTTGCCAAAGTGTGATGAATATGTGCCAACGTTGCGTTAAGACTTATTTTCACTTCATTAACACCGAAGATATAATAATTCGAGGCATGCTACACGGCCGAATCGTTACGGTAGGCTCATGCGCATACCCAAAAATTTGATTATCGCCTCAAGTAAACATTATATTCGATTTGATATCTGTATCAAACATTGACACTACTCTGAAGCTTTCCAACATTTCTCATGCTCTTCTGTTCTGGTTGAGTAGCTCTACTTTGTTTCAGCATAAGTCCAGATCACAGTGGAAGAAGCACATTTAGGTGATGACTCTGGCCGCTCTTCCTGCGGGGAGCGAGCGACTAGATCGTATTCGGAGCTAGCCTCGAACCACGAGTAGTTAGCTCTGCGGAGGGCGCTGAGGTATAAGATCCCTCCTCGGCGGGCACGGTGTTGGCGGCGTAGCGTGCTCGCCTTTTTCGTGGCATGGCGGTGGTGTGCGGCCAGTGGCTGGCCTCGTGTTTTGCTTTGGTGCTGTGTCAATCACAGGTGCCACCTAGGGGAAGCTCCGAGTCCCTTGGTAATATGCAGGTGGCCTGGAGCCGGACAGATGCCACCTGGCAACGAAGAGTGGGTGGGTTCCATCCTACCATCCCCAAAAGTTCCGGCGTGGTTAGGTCCTGGTGACGCGAGAGATAGGGGAAGGCCTGTTGCTGCAGAACCGTGTAGGCAGCACGTCGCTGCACACTCTTCAGCGATGTTGACAGGGAGAGTTGGTGGGGTCCCAGACTGCGATATTCTAGGTGTAAGAGGACGAGATTGGTGTAGGGGTGCCGCACCACACTAGCTCCAGCTCCCCAGGGGACTCCTAGCACAAACCCCAGCGTTCGATGGGTTCTGGAAGTCACTTCACCGATATGAGTACAGAAAGCTAGCTTTGGTGTCAACCGTCACTCCAAGGAGCCTTGCACGGCTGGTCATAGGGAGTGCCGTCATGTTCAGGTGAAGTCTGCTCTCAGTGGTAGCATGACTTCTTGACGTAGTGATGAGGGTTGATGAACACTTTTGGATGTTGAGGGGTAGCTTGTTTTGGACAGACCAATTGTGAACAGTGGTCAGGTCGTCCTGCAATTTCTGATATCGGAGGGGGTGTTGGACAGGTTGAATGATAGTTAAATCATCAGCATACAGGAAGGGGGTGCACTGCACGGAGGATGTGATGTCATTTATGAAGATATTAAACAGGATGGGTCATTCGTGCTAGGTGCAAAAACACTGGCCTTGAGACGCCGCCCAGGAAATGCAGAGCGCAAGTTTGTCTGCTTCTTGCACAAAGGTGGCGATGATGTAAGAATGCCAAGCTCTTATAGGATGATGGAAAAAAAAATAGTGGATAGACCTCAAGGCAAATAGCATTGTGCAGGGGTGTGACATCTGCGCCAATTGTACCATTTTGATACAAACCCAATTTCCTGCGCCAAAAAGCCGAAATCGGTCGAAAGTGCGCCACACTGCACCAAAGTAACTCATAAAAATGAAAAAAAAAAGGTTTGTGGCGACACTAGATTTAGCAGGAAACGAGAGCTTGGTTGGCAACATTCAATCTTGTCGTAGTGTAGTGCACGGCTCGGGTACAGGGTGGCGCAAGCAACCGCCGGATTCAAAGATTTCAGCTGTAGTACCCCTATGATACATGGTCTTTTTCCCGATTTTCCTACTACTTTCCGCTGTCATTTGTGACTGCATGCTACCGATGCGCTGTCACGCGGTCTCGCTGTCTGACCGCGGGAGGTACGACGCACAGGCTATCAAGATGAGCAAGAACTTCTTTCGTTTGGAAAGGAAACCTTTTCTTAAAAGTGCTATTGAGCGCCTCCATTGTGTAATTGTTTATTTGTGTCCGTAATCTCGTCGAAATGGACGGCGCTGTCGCCGTGAGTACTTTCGGTTGCCACACACGTACTTCCAGTGCGTGAGCAATCGAATGAATCGGTCAAACACCCGTATTTAGCGTGCATGTGCTGCACTTTGTTTTTCTACCAATTCACTATCTACCTTGTGACTCACTTTTGTGGGGAGTTTTTCTGTCTGCACTTGCTTTCTACGAGGGTCCGATCGATGTCTGGTTGTACTAAACCGTGCTTCGCTGTTCATGCTCTCGAATCGCCGCTTTAAAAAGTTTAGCACTACAATTGCGCTTTGGCACCAGTTCGTATAAGCTTGAGGTACCTGGTGCGCACCTAACTTTGCAGCAAGCCTGTTTCCTGTCCTCATCTATGCGCATGAAACTCGCGTTTGCCTTTTCCGTTTTTTTTTTTCTTCTATATTTGATCTCGGTGCGTATCGGGGCTGGTTACTTATTGGAACCAGGGTGGACAAAAATAACGATTAAAATGGAAAAGTCTGATTTATGTGATTTATATAAGATTGTTTATGATTTAAATTGCTGATAAGCTGCTCTAACATTTTCTGCTCCTAATCTGCTCCAAACTGTAGACTTTTCTGCTTCAAAGTTGCTCCAAAATGCATAAACTTCTGCTCCAAAACGAGAATTTTGTGCTCCTAAGCTGCTCCAAAATCCAGATTTTTCTGCTCCAAAAATTGCTCCAAAGCCTGTTTCGCCTGTCTCACCCCTGATTGTGGTCTACCCGCTATCTTTTCAATAAAAGCCAATCAGAGCTCGGCGTCGTTCTGAGTTTCCCGTAACTTGCTGTACGCCTTATGCGTCGCGCATTTCTGCTTTGTACCATATGCAAACCTAACACAGCCGGACGAATTGCGCCACCCGTGTGTCGCGTATCTCTTTTGTGGGGTTCGGACCTAAAACGAAAAACATTTGGAGCCAAGAAGCTTCGACAAAGAGTGTTTAGTCGTGCAGCAAATGCAGTGTGAGCTGCCCTGGCCGCCTGCTTCATCCAGCCCATGCTTTAGTGGCGCCTTCTCGAGCCGTTGACATGAAGTGCGGCAGCTGTGAGCACTCGGTGAGCTCACTACCCCTCCTCTAGTTCACTCTAACCACGCCGACCACGTTGATCATCACCGACGCCATGTTTTTCAGCAGATAACAGGAACCGCGATCCTCCCTTGCTTCGTTTATCACACGATAGATCGCGCGTGGCTCCGAGCATTATAAAATTCAGCCATTTCCATTGCATCGCTAATTGTGCTACAAAATGTGGATCGGAGAATTTTTTAACAAATCGTTTTAGAAACATTTGCCGGTTTTTTATTGTTTATGATCGCGAAGCTGGTGAGGTAGGTTCTCATCCGATGGGCGACGTGGGTTTAGCTGACGTGCTTTGGCACCGCGGATGCATCGCAATAAAAAGACAAAGCTTTTGAAGAAAAGATGTAAAAGAGTCTGCCCTTTTTTTTTTAGAAGTTCTATGGCGGAACAATTTTTTTGGGGCAGTTTCTGTGTTTTGCTTTTCTTTTCACACCTTTTACGACGTGTGGTGGATGAAATTTGATTTCAAAATCAATTCATGGTCCTTGAAGGCAGGTGTTGGCTTTAACTATCTAGTTGGAAACTATTATTTTCCACCACTTTCTGATAAAGTACCTTTTATAGAAGATGCTGAGACACCTAGTAAACAAATAAAGTTTTCGAAATACAGAGTACAGATATAGGGAGATTTTGATCTTCTAGGAGTGGACTGACCGCTGTGGTTGGCTAATTGCAACAACCCTCCTTATAAAATCAAATCAGGCTTCATGGTTAATGTCGTTCATGGACTTCTGTGGCCTTGATCAACTTAATTCAATTAGGAATAGCGCTGGAAATGTTCTCAATCTTGTTTTATATAATATACCAGTGGATTCTGTGACCCCTGTTATAAATACCTTAGTGCAAATAGATGAGTTTCACCCACCATTCAAGGTCATCTTCTGCTTTCCACGAAAAGAGCCAATATCCCGTAGTTACTCTACTTACAACCGTGCCCAAGCAGATTATCTGAGCATGTGCAGATACTTCGAAAACTTTGATTGGAGTGGGGTTCTACAATAACGACACTGAAATGATGACTGAGACGTTTTCGTCGATTGTTAGAAACGCGATCGATACTTTTGGGCCTCAGCGAATTTTCGAGCCTTCAATTTATCCCAAATGGTTTGCCAAAGATCTAAAAACTTGCTTGCTTAAGAAACACCACTTTCACAGACTGTTTAAACGATTGTCAATACTTTATTGTGTACTCAGTTTAGCACTTGTTGTCCTCTAGCTAAAAGGTTTTAAGCTACAGATGAGGGCTTAAACCCCGACCAAAGAGTGCGAAGCTTGAACCGAAGCCCAAAAGATTTTTGCAGGTTTGCAAATCAGCATACGTGCGATACTAGCCAAATTATTTGCCTACTCGACCGCTCACATAATGATAGCTATGTGTCCGCCCCTGTAGACGTTGCAGAAATGTTTGCCGATTACTTCGGTGATTGTTGCTCCACCACTCAACAAGCCGTTCAGCATACAAATATAGAGGCTAGAAAGGTTTTTCTAGTGTCCGGAGCGGCGGTGAAAAGGCGTAATGATTCCCGATCCTGTGGGCAGGGGGCGCTGCCGCTCGCTGGCGCGCTGGGTTTGGCCGGGTGAGCGCTGAACTGGGACGCGTTTACGCGCGATCGTGCGGCTGTTTTGCATTGCCGTTATCCACCCGAATGAGGGTCAAACGCGTCAAACGGCAGAGCTCGCTGCGACAGAGGAGTGCGTGAATGTTGCTTACTGTATCCGCGGTTGTGGCTTTTCTGACCGCCGAAAATAAGTCGCGGAGAGTGGAGGTCGAGTTTTGAATTAACCTACACTGAGAAGTCAGTCGCCTGCAGTCTAACAATGCACTATCCTCGAATTTCGAAAGCGCCTACAGTGAAACAATGTGTGCAAGCTATCAGACTCAAACTAAAACTGGGCAAATGGCAATGACATCACACATATGCAAACCGCGTACCTCGGAGCGATTTCCCTTTAGCGACGAAGCACCTAGGAGCGCTGGTGCAGTGTGCTACGGCATTGTAGCAACAAGAACATTAAAAATTACGCCAGAAGTAAGCATGTACAATATCTTTATCATCACAAGTTTTGCCAGAAATAAACTGAAACACTCCGCTGTGGAACTAAACTGCAACACTCAACAGAGAACAAGACGCATCTCTTTCACTGGCACCGCCTCATCTTAAGGAGCATTTGCTTCTCGCGGTGCGAGCTTCGTGATTTATTGCAAGCTTTTGCGAGGAAGTGTAGCCTTGTAAGGGCATAAAACTTTACAACATTTGCCGTCACCTCGCGGCCGTGGTCTGGGCAGCCGACCACTTCAAGGTCATATTCTTGAATGAAGCTGAGGAAACAGGTCATGCTCTCAGCATGTAGCTTGTTCCGGCTAAAGAAAACAGTAAACGTATTCTCAAGCTTAGTAACTAGGAGTTCAAGTGGCTTGGACGGGTAAAGCAAGCCACCGTGGTCGAACTCTTTGGTTAAAGAAGCGTTGTCGTCTGATGTGGCCTGAACAGGAAGAATGCAGAGTGAAGATGCACACTCAGGGCATGAAATTCTCTTCAGCGACTTCCGCACAACATACCCAGCTATATAATAGATGAGTCGGCTGTCGCTCTTTTTCTCTGCGTAGTCCTTGTGGTCAAGCAAGGAGCTGTGTTTTTCGATGGCAACTGCAGCATCCGCCAAGTTTCCATCGTCCAACAACCTGTCCACCAGTGCGGTTATTGGAACAGTTTTTTTTTTCACATGCGTCAGATGGCTCTAAGAGTGCAGTGATCAGCTCAGGCTGAGAATTTCCACCTCTGGGTGGCCTAGCTAAGCTATAGAAGCTAAGGTTGTTTATGATGGTCAAAAACTGCTCAGGAGTGGGATGATCATTGCACCCAAAAGATTGGCGCACAATGCCAAAAACGTTCTCCACCTTGTCCTGACTGAGGTTAGCAGTGAGCAAGTACTTAAAGCTTAGCGTGGAAGTCAGATAATCTAGAAGACACAGCATACTCTTCAGTGTCACACGGAGTCCAAGGGCAGTCCCTGGACTTAGAAAACCGCCACCATTTTTCGCTGCATGCTCCTCCCATTCACTCAAAAAAATTATAAACTCTTCCAAGTACTCTGTGCTTTTTGACTTGGGTCGAAGACCTTTGGCTGGTGTTCGTGACGACATGACAAAAATTAACCTTTCCATAAGCCGCACGAAGTGCTCTGTCGGTTCAAGTGAGCGAAACTTTGGCTGAAGGTCACTCTTGTAAAAGAAAAGTCCTTTGAGGACCTCCTCGCTGAAAAGCTGAAATGCTAGGTTAACACGCATTTTTTCAAAAGCATTGGGAGCTACATGAGCCTGAGTAATACGTGGCATGACCTTCAGTGCAACCGTCTTCCTATCATTCTCCCAAGCCTCCCGGATAGGACATACATGAACATGACCTTGTGGTATCTGCAATCCCTTTGAAACAAAGGCATTCCGTACACATTTTACAAGGTGAGGAAAGTCGGAAATCATGTAAAGGTGCCTTGCTGCATCAACGGGGTGGAGGGTCTTGCATGTGATCTCCACGGATGATGCTGCAACAAGCAAGATGTGATGTAAACGAATGCAGGCAAGCAAAACATGAATGGTTTTATTTAGATGCATGGAACAAGCAAACTTACCCTTTATGCCAAGCAGCTTCCAGAGTGCTCTGTTCCACGGTGCACCGTCGCCCGTCCAATAATCAACGCGAAGACCAGATTTCTCTGCCAGGATCGTAGCTTCGAGTAGTAACTTGGACAGTAGGGGTGCCTTCACGTTTCCTCTAGAAGAAAATACGCCAAGTATTTGGGTCCATCGTCCTGAAAAAAAGCAATTATTGCAAGATTAAGGACACAAGCACGCTTTGTTTTTGTTTAGGTTCAAAAAAGTATATCAAGGCTGAATCATTGTTGTTACTTTTAAGTCACATATGACATTGATGTTGCATAGTTAACAAATGCTACCCACCTTGAAAAGGCTGGAACATTATAACAAGTCCGTGGTCGCTCAGAGAAGTCTTGTTGTCTTGTTCCGTGAAGGTACCGAGATCTACGAAACCAGTCATTTCTCCTGACGCTTTTACTCCAATATTCTCAGAAAGCTTCAGTTCATCAAAAACAAGTCCGCCATGGACACTGAACTCATCCATGTCCTTTGTTTTTTGGTCGAGGGCTGAAAACACCTTCGGGTTGAAACCAAATGCACCTTTGAATCCTTGCATGTGCTTGTCAAGGCATGATTTACTGGGCAGTGCCATTATCTGATGTCGTCTAATATGCTCATACAGCTGTGGGCTCTTCATGCGCATCAAGACACATTCCAGAACCCACATCTTGTCGTTAGTCATGCCACGGCTTGACTTTCTGGATGCAGCCTCAAAGCAGGTTCTTACAGCTGTTCGTTGTTTTGGCGGCAGCCCACTGATTTTCTGCTCGAAAGCCGTGCTGGCAATGGATTCGTTCAAAAGTCGCAGTTTTTCCACATTTTCTTGAACTTTTGCAAGCTTTCTCTTTGTGCGTAACAGCTGGACAGACTTCCTTGCAGCTCGCTGCCTGAACTTTGGTTTGGGCTGTTGCTTCTGCCGGCGCATCTGGTTTGCTATCAGCTTCCTCGTGTACTTACAACGCAAGCACTGCTTTCCTTCAGCTGTTGTGACGCAGCACGTGTGCTGCGTCACAACCTACCAAACTTCGTGCACTGGCCGGACTTCAGTGGCTCGACATCACATCCAGGGCAGAGCAACAGGGCGTCAACCTTCTTTAAAGCCGCGAGGGCGTCACTTTCGTTGGCCACAAGAAATTCATCAACCTTGATGTTGCGGCAGTATATGCGGCACAGTGATGTTTCCGCTCGTTCTGCTGTCACCGGTTCAGAACACTCAGTGAACGTGACGTGTTTGACAACAAGCACGTCCCCGGTTTCTAATCGAACGTGCCATCCGAAACAAAGCGCCCCAGGGTCATTTGTCAGCACAATCTTTGTAAAAAAAACTGACGGCGGTGTGACATCGCTGAACGGGTGCGGCGAGGGCTCCGGGGCTTTGGGCAGGTCGATCCTTTCGGCAAGTTCCAAGTCAGGCGTGCTTTCACCTAATGCCGTCCGCTTGGGTCGTGGGACATAGTTGTTGGCAAGGTCTCTCACCTTTCTTTTCTTTGGAGCAGGCTTCGTCAAGTATGCAGGAGCATCTGGGAACACCGTCGGCACAGCGTCATCAGTAAGCGAAGGCCGCTCGCGTTCGAACTCCACGCTCTCTCCGTTGACCATGTGTTTGAACGTCCTCTGTACGTAGCGTTCGTCAAAATGACGGGAACACACCACGCACGTGCTGTCAAGCGCCTTGTCATCTCGCTTGATATTTCTGGCCCATTCTTGTAAGCGAACAGGATCGGAAGGAGCTCGGAACAAGGACACCTTTTCCGTTGACGATTTGTAGCCGCCCTTGCAGAACGGCACAAAGCAAGTCCTACCCTTGCGGGCAGGCATGGTTGCAACTCCTTGTTCAGACAACGCAGCACAAGAATGTTCACAAGCGCACAACCACAGCAAAAAAAAGACCGACACTATTCAATCCCCCTTGCTATCGTGCCTGGCGGCCTGGCTGCGCACCGAATTGCTAGCGCGCCAGAGGGCTGTAGCGCCGCCTGTTGGGCGGATCTGAAAACATTTCACTTCGCTCGCTGGGAGCGCCGGCCGTTCCCGACACTAGGAGAACCCTTCTAGCCTCTCTAATACAAATATTAAAATGAAGTTTCAGGACTTTTTGTCTTGTATTAGAGTAGATATAGAAGAAATCGCTGAATATATAATGAAACTAAAACCAGAATTATTAGGCAGGGCTGACTCCATTCTATCTTTTATTATTAAGGGTTATGGTGAATTTGTTTTACCTATTTCGAAGCACATCTTTAACCCCTCTCTTAGTGCATGATGAAAAGCAGTGCGAAACACAAGGACACAGAGAGAATTACACACAGGACTTTTATCTCTGTTGCACTGTTTTCCATAATGAACGTATACCAACTAGCCCAACTGTCCATTCTAGTAAGTTTCTCTTTGTTCCGGTGTTCTTCCATCGCTTTGGAAGAATGTGGTGATTGTACCAATTTTCGAAGGTAGTGATGCTTCTGTTACTAGAGATTTTTAGTAGATCGTTCTGATGACTCTAATAATGTAAAGTGACCATAATCCTCGGGCCCCTAAGCAGGACGCGTGTCGGGGGGAGGGAGGGGGGGGGGGGGGGGGGGTAGGTAGTGTGTTTTGAGATTTGACAACTTTAGATTTAGGTAACAAATCACTCCTTTTTTATTAACTCGTGTACACCGTGCACATTTCTTTTTAAATTTTGCATAGTTTTGGCACGCACATGTAATACATTTGGTTGGAATATTTCTTTAGTATTAATGTATTCATTATTGTAGATAGTATGTTTTTAGTACTGCTTACATGTCACAGGCAAATTAACCATCAGGGTCGGCACCTTCTCCTGATGCATCCTTTCGTTTAACCGCATCTTTTGTCTATTCAGGGTTCGGGGAAGGCAAAGCGGGACATAACATTGTCCCACAAGCATGCTGGTGGGACAACGGGACCACGGCCGGAAAAGCGGGTCCTGTCCCGCCTAAAGCGGTATGTGTGGTCACTTTATGATAACGACACCTGATACCACGCCGCAACCTTTTATCATGCATTGTATCATTATCGGAGGTATCGGAGCGATCTACTAAAACCCTCTACTAATAGCTGTCGCCCCATATTTTTATTGCCTGGATTTCCTAAGGTGTTTGAGTGCGTTATGCATAACTAAATTCGTTTTCACTTCCGCCGAAAATTTGTCGCTTGCCGCCAGCACAGTTTCCTGACGGGACGGTTAGTTGAAACTAATTTGTGCATTTTTTTAACTTCTGTGCCCCTGTTGTAAACAGAGGTCAAATTGATTGTATATATTTTGATATGTCAAAAGTGTTTGATAAAGTAAACCATGAGTTGTTATTACATAAATTATTTTTATATAGCTGTTGTGTAGAGTTGTGCAAATGGTTTCAAGGTACCTACCATGTTGTCCCAACTGTGTTCGAATAGATAATAACATAGTCCCTAAAGAATGTCTTCTTTCCAATTCCGGCATTCCCCAAGGGTTTATTTTTGGCCCCCTTTTGTTTCTTCGTAAATTATTTATCGTCATATGTTGAAAATGCCGAGTTCGTGTTTGCAGATGACATTAAGCTTTGTATGATTGCTCATACTCTTGTCGACTACTAAACTTTACAGAATGGTGTGTCGCAAATAGTTCAGTGGTGTAAAGTGAATAGCTTATCACTGAACCCTCTCAAAACAAATGTCTTTTTCCTGCGCAGGCGTCGTAATGACATAACGATTATGTATTGAAAGGAACTTCAATCAAACACATCTCTGTTGTAAAATACCTTTGCATGAGCATAGCTAATGAACTGACGTTCACTTCGCATGTGTCTTCTGTTGTTGGCAGTGCAACAAAAATCTTGGGACTGATATCTCGCATCACGAGGCAATTAAAAAACCCTGCCTGTATTATTAGTTTATTCTGCTCTCTAGTTAGGTCAAGGCTTGAATTCGGTACTGTAGATTAAAGTTCTTTGTGAAAGTGTGCAAAAAAAAATTGAAAGTGTTCAAAAATGCTTAATATGCATCGTTTACTGCCGCTGTCTTCAGTGCTGCTTTTATTTTGATTACAACTTCTAGATAAGTTCTCGCTGAGGCCATTGTCTGACAGAAGAACAGAATGCGACTTCATTTTTTGTACAAGATAGTAAATTGAATTATAGGTAATGGTTCGCTTTTATCCAATGTTATTATCCATGTTCCCTCCCGTTTGACTAGGAGTCGCTACTTTTTATGTCAATACCATCTGCAGATTTTCACCCTTGTCACGTATGCAATCACTGTTCAATCGCTTTGACAATCTAGGTATTGAGATATTCAGCAACTTTTCTGTTTCGGGCAAGCGATTGCAAAAAATTGCTACCTATCTCTCATTTTTTTTTTTTTTGTTAATTTGGCATTTACTCATTCTCTGTGCACCAAAGTGATGACCCTCCGGTTGTTTTTGGGCACGTGAAAATGAAGATTATTATTATTAATAATATTATCATCATCATATCTAAAATAATTATGAGCAGCACTTTGCACTACCTACCCTTCATCCATCAGCACCTTGTTACCGTGCCTTGTGCTTCTAAATGCAATTAAACTGCTAGCTAGGGAATTAGACCTGCCATTTTGTTGCACAGAAACAGGAAGGCAAGGTAGACATGAACACATAAATCTTAGCATGATATTTGAACTAGTATGAATGAAATTGACATGTGTGTTTATGCTCCAAATGTACTTTTTAGCGCTCCAAAGTTGACAACTTCTTTACCTGGTTTTGGCACATTGCAAATGTTAGGGTTAGTCTTCTGAACCGGGGTTTGGATGCGAAGGAGACGATCTCGTGTCACACTCAATCCCTCGTTGTCCGTGAAATGCCGGAACTTGGAGCAGAAAGCGGGTCATGTTTCGCTGAATGCAGTACAGGCCATACAAGTCGCCCTTTGCTTAATAATGGCTCAGAGATGGGAAGTCGTACGAGCCCAGTCCCGATAAGTATTCCAACGAATACCATGGACATTAGTCTTCATCCATTTCTTCACCCTTTATTTCTTTTAAGTTGTGCTGGTCTAACTGAGTGCTTGCATCCCTATTCGTTTCCTTAACCAGCATGCCCATCTGTCATGAACATCTCGAAAGCGTTGTTCCTCGTCGGTGGCCTGAGAATTTAAGGCGGGCTAGAATATGGGACGACGCTTGGAAAAGTAACTGTGGCCGGGTCCCAGCTCAAGGCAGTTAGGGCGGCCGGAATGATAGGTTCATTTTCAACATCTTCTGGTTCCAAGTCATCGGACCAGTCAGAGTCCTCATTGGACAGTGCAGTGGAGCACTCTGATGGCTGGTAGAGGCTGTCATTGTCACTCCCAGAAAACTTAGTTGAGTCGTCCGACATTGTTGTCGAAATTCCCGGAAAGTCCTTCCAACCATTTCCGTGTCCTCTGGTCGGCTTTTCGTTCAGTTTTTTTCTGCTGCCGTAAAAGTTTAGGAATTTCATCAGGAGCTTTGCAATCTCCTACCCGATTTAGCGCAGGTCTGAGCTTTGCAACTATTGACCACGAATCAGAAATTACCCGTGAGTGTGACAGGCAATCGGAAACCACACAGTTATTGCTCGTATATGTTGATACCGCCACCTGTTGCCTGTTTGAGCAGACACATAGCCAACATTTTTAGTTGAGAGGGCAGCACAGTCTCGGTGCTTTCATAAAAAAATTATGGGAGACGCGTGGGTCGCCGTGGCTCACCGTTAAGTCACGGCAACTCTACCTAGATCCCATGTTCGTCATGGGTAATGTATTCAAGTACAAAAGCTTTTCTCTTTCTTTGCATTCATTTTTGTCATAGTTACCATTCCCACACAGTGTTGGTGGATGGGAAATTCGAGGCCTCCCAGTTTGCTTATGTGACTGGACCCATTGGTGACCGACGACGCAGTGGACATGTTGAAATGCGAGTAATACGGAACTCAAAATACTGGGTGCAGTGAAATTCAACCAGGCCATGATACATCATGAAAATGTACTTGAGTCCAGCATTCCTGCGCCGCTCGGAAAGAGGTGAAAGGTCTTGTTGTTTTAACATGCCAGTAACAGAGTCTGTTCGTTTGTATCTGGAGAATATATACCAGGCTCCAAGCCTTTGTGCGTTCTCCAATTTCTGAATGTAATTTTTCTGATAAAATGCCTTTGAATTTGTCTCTTGTTTTAGGGCAGTTTTAAATGCTATGAATAAAGTCTTCTACAGCACAGTAATGGAACTGCTGTGCCATTTGGGCCAAACTGCACCAGAACGAATAACCTGCTACATGCTGCTACAAAGGCTGTATTTGTACACAATTTGCGCAATCTCTGCGTCAAAAGGGAGCTGTTCTTGAAAAGGAAACTGAAAGTGTCTGGCACGTGGCATTGTTGGCAATGCCACTAAAAATAAAAAAAAAATAGTTTTTTAGTTACTTTTTTTATGTTTAAGTACTATCTGCGAAGAGTAGGGTGGCGCGAATATTCAAATTTTCATATAGTAGTATCAAATAATATGCTATTTGATATTCACTTCAAAATTAACTGCAATGTTCATACTTTTCGTAGTGTTGATCTTGGGCGAGTTTGCCCCAGGGACTGTTGGCCTTGATGCGTGAAGCCTTTTTAACGAAAGTAGTGAGCCTGTCAAAATAGGAATTATTGTGCTCCGCCTTGCAACAGCGTTGCACGAAGGACCGGGATGTCTAATTTCATTAGGGATTTTTCGTATATCGCATACCCTGTGGATTTCTGGTCTTGTGCATGGTCGCCAGCTCAATCTGTGCTCAACGTCACGGCAAACGGTCACACTAATAATGTAGAGCTCGATCGTATGGTCTACGAAAACAAAATAATTCGATGGCCTCGTTAATTAAACATAGTACACAAAATTAGTGCAAAGGATGAACACAGGAAGAAAGAGTAGACAGGACAGAGCACTCTGATTCCTGTCTAAGTAGGAGAAAACTCGTCGCGCAACGGTATGTCGAGCAATACACATTGGGAATGGGTTCGCGTTTTAAGGCAAGGAACGTGACCATTTATTCCAAGCACTTTCAAACGACAGAATACACATACTTGCTTTCAGGTAATTACGAAGCAAATAAAAAGTGTTTGAAGCATTTTAAGCGCGTCTGTTTTAGTCAACTGTTCGTGACGATAGCTTCCAACGGGCAGTTCTGGCGAAAAGGGCCGCAAGGTTGCAAATAACAGGGTACAAAAAAATGCACGGTACGTTAAAATATTTATTTTTGATGGAGAAATAAATAAAACCACTAAGCACGCCGATTATGTTAATAGGCAGTCTTAGTATAGCGTTACCGCAGGCCACCGTTGGCTGCCGTGAGCACGGCAACGCTCCTGGCACGCGTTAAAAATTGTGCTTAAAAGGCGCAGCGCGAGCTTCCGGTTGTAATGCTACACCGCACGGTAGCCTGCGGTAACAAACTTCCTTTCAATAACCATAGAGCAGTTAGATCACGTGTTGCAATACACTAAAACCGAGGCGGTGAGCAGCGAGTTACGAGCCTGTCGCATGAAGACATCAATACTCTGAGCGCTTCTCTTCCGAAGCTTGATGTTCATCGCGCGAGGCTCACTTTTGAGAGTACTAATGGCGAGGTAAAGCACGAAAACGGTATATTCATTACCCTCAAAAATATTCTGCCGCAAACAGTGACGTGGCTGGTGCATGAAATGCGCTCGCTTACTGCAAAGCTTCGCAAGTTTAGGTTTCTGCAACTTTTAAATATCAGCATGCTCATTTTCCTATTGTGCATCGACATCTCCGTCACCAGTAATATGATCCTGCCCTAACCGCATCGCATTTGTAGACAAATAAATCGTATTTAGCACGCTGACCAGCGTCAGCGAGCAGGCGCATGGGAAATCCTGGAGAATCTATCCCCGTCGCTTGCGCCATCTTGGAAATACTGCCCCACTATCTATAGGGCATTGGAGTTGCGATGTTCGAACAACCTGCGTTCATTATTTGTGCTTGTTTTTTTTTTCAATTCAGAATTGAAGGAAATATTTGCATAGATCAAGAATATTTATAAATCCCCTCAATTGGGTAAGGCTGGGCTCCTTTATAGGTTTAATTTTATGTCAAATTTGTCATTTATTTGTCATCTCAACGTAGGTATTAGACTTTCTGAGGCCACAGCCTATAAATATAGGTATATTAAATTTATTAGAGCTCATAAGTGGGCAATTAGAAGCTTGGGAACAACCTTTGCGAGTTCAGCAGAATTTTCGTTTAAGCGGGGTGTGACAGTAGTGAAACATAAGGTGCAGCAACTATACCATATTCGATTCATAAATATTCGACCAAAACCAGTATACACTTTGAATTTGCTTCGAACCCAAAATTCATTATTTGCACACGCCTAACTACTCGGAGAGCAGCGTTAGACACATTCAACACAAATGTGTCCGTTTGATGTTGAACACAACAGTTATGTCACCCTGACACAAACAAATACAAAGTACTGTATGCACCCAACTATAAGTCACGCCCTTATGTAAGTCACACTTTTATATGTTGAGCTGTTTCCACAGAAAAGTTTATATATAAGTCGCACCTTCGTATAAGTCGCACCTGTTTGCACGGTTCATGCAATGAATTTTCTTGTTTTACAAGCATCGAATTGCCAAATCGTAGTTTCGCATAATCGGTTAGTTCACTGTACCGTCTGACGCACAACTACGCTAACGTTTTGACTCGCAAGAAATGCCCCTAGAACAGCGCTGTTTTCAGGGGCAGTCAAGTGTTGCACGGCGAAAGGACGTAAAACTTGGAACATGAGAAGGTATCAGCTTTATTCAAGCGTACACATGCTCAGAGAACGGAACTTTAATATAGCAGAAACTCGTCAACAAAGCTTGGGACGACTAGTTCTAGCCGAAACCAAGCCAAGGAGATGGCACTAGCATCAACGCACAGCTCATAGATAAATCTTGACAAACTTCAGATAATTCGATACCGCTAAAGCATAAGCTAGCCGCAATCCTTCCCTTTGCATGCAGCGGTGCAACAGAAAAACAGTTCATCAAACGAAAACTAAGTCACTAGGAAATTTTCTGCAATGCGTGTACACCAGTCAGTCCACTCACCTTTCAGTGCCACTGGACTAAAGCAAAAAGAACACGGAACCATCGCTGAATTAGGAATGTCGATTTCAGGAGCTTTATTCCACATTAATCCTTTGTGATGAAACCGTCAAAGTCCTCGCTTTCCGAGTCAGGCTGCAAGAGTGTGACTATCCCTGGATCTAGTGCGATCGGCTCCTCTTCATCGTCCTTGGACCTGCTGTTAAAGTCCGTATCAGCTGCGCTGCTCTCAGGCACCGATTCGATGAGGCCAGCTTTCTTGAAACCTGCGGCTGCGATGGCTACGGAGACAGAGTTCCAGGCTTCACTGACCCATTCGGCCACCTCGTCAAATGACGCGTGCCTCATACGCCCGGTTTTCGTGAAACTGTGGTCGCCGTCTGTCATCCAGGTCTCCCACAAACGTCGCAGGATTGCTTTGAAGCTGCGGTTCACGGCTATGTCCAACGGTTGCAGCATTTTTGTCGTGCCGCCAGGAATTATCACTTGGATGCAGTTCTTTGATTTGACTTTTGTCTTGATGACATCGGCGATTTGCGCCCTCATACTGTCCATCACGAGAAGGCCCTTCTTTGTCTTGAGAAATCCATGTGGTCACCGCAAGAAGCATTTGTCCAGCCACAGCCCCATTATTTCTGCGTCCATCCAGCGTTTTGCATTGCATTTGATGACAACTCCGGACGGAAAGGGATTTTTGGGCATCGTGGGAAAAAGCACCAAAGGAACAGGGACAAAGAGTAGAATAACAACGACACAGGGCGCACTCTCAACTGAATTTATTAGGAAAAAACACAAACTTATATACCAACGGGAGCACACCATCAGACACCACACGTCACGTTAATCCCCGCCCAGACCACGTTTCAAATATTCAAACTCATCCGTTGACAGAGCCAGAGAAGTATCGCTAATGCATTTGTCACCCCTACTCCTAATCTCAAATGCCTCGTGAAGCTCGCGTGACACTTTGTTTTTGTATTTTGCCAAAATTTTAGTGCTGTCAAATGATGGGGCGCAGGAGCATCTTTTGCAATGTACAGCCAAATGCCCTGATGGTGTGGTTCTAGTTGAAGCGGCGTGCTCGCGGACCCGATGATTGATACATCTTCCAGTTTGGCCTACATAGCTTAAACCACATGTCATTGGGATTTCGTAAACGACGGCGGTTGTGCAATCAGTGTATTTATTAATATGCTCGGTGTTGCACGAGTCTGTTAGCGGTTTGGGGTCATTGATTTTTCGGCATAATCGCGACATTTTGTTAGGCGCTGAAAATACGACCGGGACATCATAGCACCCAGCCACCTTCTTGAGATTATGTGAGACACCGTGCATATATGGTATCACCACAGGCCGTATGTTACTCTTTTCGTGCGATGGTTTCTGCGTCCCCTTGAACTTCTTTATCAAGCTCCCAGCCACTTCGACCAATGAGCTCGCTGAGAAGCCCCCTTTTTGCAGACGATCTACTTGTCTAACAAAACTATCCTGGGCGCTATGCAGGCAAGACTTTCTGAGAGAAGCCTTCATACACGAGCTCGCGATGCCTCTCTTCACGAGCTTGGAGTGGCAGGAATGAAAGGGAAGGATCCCCTTCTTAGATCTAGGAGAGTACTCCCAGCAAATATGCTCACCTAGAAAACTGAGCTTGAGGTCAAGAAATTGCATAATCCCGTCTTCAGGTGTCTCGTGAGTAAATGACAATCCGTGGCAGCAAGAATTGAATACCTTTAGCGTCTCTGTAACTTCACAGCTAGAGAGATCGGGAAGCGGCGTGCTCGCGGACCCGATCATTGATACATCTTCCAGTTTGGCCTACATAGCTTAAAAAACAGTGTCACGCGAGCTTCACGAGGCATTTGAGATTCGGAGTAGGGGTGACAAATGCATTAGTGATACTTCTCTGGCTCTGTCAACGGATGAGTTTGAATATTTGAAACGTGGTCTGGGCGGGGACTAACGTCACGTGTGATGTTTGATGGTGTGCTCCCGTTGGTATAGAAGTTTGTGTTTTTTCCTAATAAATTCAGTTGAGAGTGCGCCCTGTGTCGTTGTTATTCTACTCTTTGTCCCTGTTCCTTTGGCGCTTTTTCCCATGATGTACCAACTGGCCCATCTAAGCATTTTATTTTGGGCGTCGGTTTTTTCTCGAATATGACCGTGGGTGGTAGTTTGGTGCCATCAGTGCAGCAGGCCAGAACGACGAGGAAATGAGATTTCTCATGTTCGGTGGTTCCCATAGTAATGGCAGTGATGGAAGTGCTGCGCCATTTTTGCCAAATTGTGCCAGGAACAAAAGTCTGCTGCATCTCGTTCCAAAGCGTCTTTTTCGCTTAAAGCGAAATATAAAAATAATTTAATATTGGTCGGCCCTAATATTTAGAAAAGTAGAAGGAAAAAAAAGTGGTATCAATATATTTCACGGCGACTCTACTCGCCCTATGCTTTGTTTCATCTTAGGTCTGAGCACAATCGAAACCTCACGCATACAACCTCGAACACACATTCTAAAAGCGCGAGTCACAGGGCATTCACTGTACCTGATTGGTTTAGCCGATGAAACAAACACGCACAGGGAGATGAATGCCGTGATGTTTAATTGCTGTTAGATTGTTTATGCTGTTTAATTGGTCCCATTGGCTCGTAGAGTAGGCTGTAGCGTCGATTTCAGTTGAAACAAAGTATAGGAATTGTTCGTCAGTCGCTCTGGCCGGTTGATGT